>CM068979.1:1880324-2007824 GCA_035357415.1 Ophraella communa | reverse complement strand
TATATTAAATTCTTCTTTAGATATAAAATTTCTATAAAACTTGTAAGCTAATACTGGGTTAATAAGAGACTTTGAGCTTCCGGTGTCTATTAAAAAATTAGCATTAATTTCTGGAATTTTTATATATGGTAAATTTGCTTTTAATGCATTCAAAAGTATTATGTCTGGTTGTATTTTTGTGTGACTTTGGTAAAATCCTGAGTTGCATTCTTAGGAAATGAAGGATCGCATGAAAACATCTGTTTATCTGTTACACAATTGTTAACGTTATTTTGAGTGATGTAATTATCGTCATACTCGTAGGGTGTAACAGTACCTGTTAACATTTTAAGCACCTGGTATCCTAAATAATTAGTACCGCTAGCTCCATCTATCATAAAACATTTTTAATAATAAAATAATGAATACGGTCTCTATAATTATAATTGAAAGTTCAAAGTAGCTACACTACGAGGTGTACTAATGAGTTGGCATTATCGAGTTCAATAAGTTTTAATAATTATTCGAGTCTCATTTCTTCTATTGATTTACTGTCATATACAGAAAGTTGGAATATAAAACAGTAAAGTAGAGGCAACTCTTTAGTAAACTAGAAGCAACTCTTTAATTGAAGAACCAGAAAAACCAGAAGCATCTCTTGAATTTGGAGATTACATAAACTTGAATAACTTGTCAACTGTAAGCTTCTTAACTGGATTATCTCTACAACTGGGGCAGATCATCCCTCCACTAGTGATATTCTATAATCATTTGGAACCACCTAGACAGTGCCGTAGCGACCCCAAGGTGCGGCCAAGGATCGTCCACTATCTTAACAGATAAGTTTATTGAGATCTATCAAGTTTACTGTTCCCATATTTTTTCTCTTTTATTTCCGTGTATATCTATCTATATCGTCAACTGTAGTAGCATAAGTATTTTTAAAGAATTGTTTGCGGATTATTTTGTTGTAACGTATTCTCTACCTCATTAATTTCAGCACCAAGGAAATCTTATTATCTTTTACATGTTTGTACCTTTTCAATTCATTTTTTATCTTCATAGACAGTTTTTTCTGACATCTTTCTGTCATCTCATGATACTTATTTAAATAACTCAGCTTAAAACAACTTTCTTCAGTAGTATCATAAAAAATAAAAAGATTTCAGTGGCGCCCTTATAATTTCTTAAAGAAACAAATATTGTACAATAGTCAGAGCTAATGAACTTACTCACCCCTAGCCGAGGTATTTAACTATCATAATTTTTGTGTGATAAACATTTATAAATTCTGTTAATTATTGAAGTATCTTTTACAACTAATTAAAGACGAAATTAAGCTTAATGTTTGTTTTATTGTAAATAACATTTTTTCTTTTGGTATATTGTTATTTTTTCAAAAAAGTTAACTAAATATTTTTATAAATTCACTATCAACAGGTAACTCATATTACAAATTGTAGCCCAACGCACAAATAATATTACAAATTGGCGCCCAACCGCTGGTTTCATTTTTTCTCTGACTGTACAATAATTTTTTCTTTGGGAAATAGTTTTTCTATTCGAGAAAAGTACTTGGTGAAAATATCTACAAATTATTTTTTCTTAAATCATTTTTTTAATATTCTCAATATTAATCTTTCGTAATTAATTTTTTAACTATCTTAAATATTTTTATAAACAGTTCAATTTCCTTTGATTTTTCCTATTGTGTTTTTAATACCTATATTATCCCTCACGTACAACACTGATAGATATATTTATTTATTTGCTTAACAATATTGATTGTTCAAATTTGTAGCAAACAGTTTATTTCGACGATAATAACTTGTACTTTTTATTGCTTATTTAAATAGGTACCAGTTTTTTGTTTTTTTGGTTAATGACTTTAAAATAGAAATTTTAATATTAGCGTTGTTTTAAAAATAACCATTGTAATTTATATTGAAGCAGTTTGATTTTTATTCATTGGGACTGGTTTTTTGTCTTTCTTTTCTTCTTGACAATTAGGAAAGTTTTGCATTTTTAAAATATTTAATATTTTTACAATTTTCTTTTGAATTAAAATGAAAGCTGAATATTTGAAAGCACATGAACTTGTTTATGAAGTTTCATTGTTTGATGTAGAGGTTCCTTCAAAGGTAGAGGAGTTACGTAAGCTTTTTAGAGGTTTAAGGGCACAACAATCCGCTGATAGATCGTTTAAGGAGGGTGTAAATTCATATCCTTTCGAGGATGATTTAAACGAAATTAATACAACATTAAAGGAACTTAAATCGGAAATAGATTCTTTTAGTGGTAATAAATTAGATTCAGCTTATAAGAGAATTTCAACGAGGTTAATTCATGTAAATGGTAGGATACATAGAATGAATGTGTCAGATAATGAGCAAAAGAAAAAGCAGGGTATTTTAAAAAGTAAGGTTTTAATGTTAGAAGCAGATTTAGATATAAAAATTCCGGATCCAATTGTTAGTAGCAATCCATCCACTTTGGGAAGTGATGCGCAAAGTAATGTTATCAAATACAATGACATTCATAAATGGGACATTTCTTTTGATGGTACAGGTTCACTTCATGATTTTTTGTCGAAAATAGAGTTGCTGAAAAATTCTCGAGGTATGTCAGATGATGAATTGTTTATTAAATGTTTTGAATTTTTTAAAGGGTCAGCATTAGTTTGGTTTTTATCTATTAAAAATAAAGTAACTTCTTGGTCACACATTGTATCTAAACTTAAAGACGATTTTTTGCCTTGCAATTACCAGTTTAATTTAGAGTTAGAAATTAACAACAGAATGCAAACAGTTAATGAGCCAGCACATTTATTTATTGCACAAATGGAAAACATGTTTAGTAGATTAGATATAATACCGGAAGAAGAAAGTAGGGTTACCAGAATTAGGCGAAATTTGTTACCATTCCATGTCTCTCAGTTAGCTTTGCACTCACCTAAAACTATTGATGAGTTAAGTAATCTTTGTAAACGGATTGAAGAATCACAGCTCTGGGCTGATAGAGGTAGAAATTCAGCTATAGTAAATAATAATTGTTATCTTAATAATAATAGTAGCTTTTTTGAACCGGAATCAAATTTTAGAAATCGGCAAAACACTGTTAGGTACTCTAGTAACTTTGTAGCAAATAATAATGCACATAGATCCCGCGGTAGCAATACAAATAATAACAATGTTTCGAATAATTCAACTAGGATTTGTTGGAATTGTGATAAGAGAGGTCATATATATAATAATTGCAGATTACCTAGAACTATTTTTTGTTATGGTTGTGGTAGGAAAAATGCGGTTAAGTCAAAATGTTTTCGTTGCTCAAAAAACTCAATACAGACTGGACAGGAAAGTCTGGGCGCTGTTTCCAGTCAACCAAGGGAAAATACACCGGACAATCAATCACAAAAAACCAAAAATTCAAATGCTCACCGAAACAAAAAATAAATTTCTTCACTTCTCCCAGTGAGTGGAACAATTACCTTAAGTTTGTACATAATTTTTTAAATAACATTTCTTTTACTACTTCTGATTGTACAGGTGATTCTGATCATATTAATATTTTACGTAATTCATCTAAATCAAATTTACAGACAACTAGTTTAAGGGAGGTATCTAATTCTAATGTTAGTCCTTTGTTTGTGAAAAAGAGTAACGATAATAGACCATATCTCAATATTAAGATAAATAATATTGAAATTTTAGCTTTGATTGATAGTGGAAGCAATTCTTGTGTTTTGGGTAATCAAGGTTTTAATATTTTGCATTGTCTTAACTTACCGATTCAATATGAACTTTTGCCTAGTATCACTACAGCTGATGGTACGGTACAGAATGTTATGGGTTGTATTTATGCTCCGGTTTTTCTCAATGATGTAACACATGAAATTAAGATTTGGATTATTCCTTCTATTGCTCACTCTTTGATTTTGGGGATGGATTTTTTAAAAATATTTAAAATTGATATTGATTTTCACTCTTTATCTTACTCGATGTTATCTTCTCTTTGTGTCATTAATGCAATTCAACCAATTTCTGCATTGTCTTCAGTACAAAAGGATAAATTGAACAGGGTTGTCAAGCTTTTCGACGAAATTTCTCCTCCAAATTCTTTAGGTAAAACACACTTGATTGAGCATGATATCGATACTGGGGATGCAAAACCCATCTGTCAACGACAATATCCATTAAGTCCAGCAATGCAGTTTCATTTGAGAAAAGAGATTGATGAGTTATTGAGGCTAAAAGTTATTCAAAGAACATCATCACCTTGGAACAGTCCGTTATGGCTCGTTCCCAAGAAAAATGGGGAGTATAGAGTTTGTTTTGATGGTAGAAAGCTCAATTCTGTAACAATTTCTGATTCTTATCCTATGCATTTAGTAGATTCCGTTTTAAATAAGCTCAGGGATGCAAAGTATCTTACTTCTATTGATTTACGTAAAGCTTTTCTTCAAGTACCTTTAACTGAGTCTTCTAAACCTAAAACAGCTTTTTCAGTGTATGGTATTGGTTCTTTTGAATTCACCCGGATGTGTTTTGGATTAAAAAATGCTCCAAGGACAATGGCTCGGTTAATGGACAGAATTATTGATCCTTCCATATTACCATATTGTTTTTGTTATCTGGATGATATCATTGTCGCTACTCCCACTTTCGAATTACATTTAGAGATTTTGGAGAAATTGTATAAAAGGTTGAAAGAAGCTGGATTAACTATTAATTTAGGAAAATGTGAATTTTGTCGAGAATCACTTAACTATCTAGGTTTTACTTTGGATAAAAATGGATTACGTACATCACCGGAAAAAATCGAAGCTATTCTTAATTATCCTGTGCCTAAGAACACCACAGAAATAAAAAGATTAATAGGCTTGATTGGATGGTATCGTAGGTTTCTTAAAAATTTTTCTTCAATTTGTTCTCCTATTACAGACTTACTGCAGGGTAGAAAGAAAGGTCAGCCTATCGTGTGGACTCCTGAAGCTGACAAAGCTTTTTCAGAAATTAAATTACTTCTTACTTCCGCTCCAATACTTTCGAGTCCTGATTATTCTAAGCCATTTATTATTCAAACAGATGCTAGCGACACAGGTCTTGGCGCTATCTTATATCAAGAAAGTGATGGTATTGACCATCCAATTGCATATGCTAGTCGTTCCCTTACAAAATCGGAAAGAAAGATTTCTACAACAGAAAAAGAACTTCTCGGGGTGATATTTGGTATTGAAAAATTCAGATGCTATGTAGAAGGAACAGTCTTTACTTTAGAAACCGATCATTCATCATTACAATATCTTCATAAGTTGTCTAATCCAAGTGGAAAGTTAGCTCGTTTAGCTTTACGACTAGCACAGTTCGATTTTGTTATCAAACATCGCAAAGGTTCCACAATGTTGGTTAGTGATGCTCTTTCTCGTTCAGTAAATGAAATTTCAGTTTTGGATGTCTCTACTTTTAAACCTGATAAATGGTATCTCTCTATGATTAATAAGGTCCAAAGTAATCCGGAAAAGTATCCCTCATTTAAAGTCGAAAAGAATTTACTTTACAAACATGTTTTTTCTCACAATCCTATCGAAAGTAATTTCTCGGACTGGAAAATTGTTGTTCCTTCGAATAATCGTAAAGATGTTCTTAAAATGTTTCATGATGATGTCTCAGGTAGTCACTTAGGTATTTCAAAAACTATCTCTCGGATATCCGAATTGTATTATTGGCCTAAACTTCGTAAAGATATTTATCGTTATGTTCAGAAATGTAAAATCTGTTCTTCATGTAAAAGTACAAATTTGCCTAAAGCTGGTGTGATGGGTTCCTATAAGAATATAAATTTTCCTTTTCAATGGTTAAGTGCAGATATAATTGGATGTTATCCTAGATCCAAACAAGGTAATCGATACGCACTAGTAGTTACAGATTGGTTCACAAAATTTTGTTTTGTTCACCCTATGCCTAAAGCAACCGCATCTAGTATAGTAAATTTTTTGGAAAATCATGTTTTCTTAATTTTTGGGGTTCCTCAGGTCATGTCTTGCGATAATGGTTCTCAGTTTGTAAGTAAAGAGTTCAAAAAGTTAATGGAAAAATATAAAGTTCAAAAGATATTATATAATGCTAATTATCATCCACAAAGTAATCATACTGAAAGAACAAATAAAGTTATAGTAACCGCTCTTCGTTGTTATATCCATGAAAATCATAAAAACTGGGATGTATATATTCATCAGGTAGCTCAAGCTATTCGAACTGCTACTCATGAAGTAACGGGATACTCCCCTGCGTTTCTGAATTTTGCTAGGAATGTACCACTTTCTGGTGATTATTACGGTAAAGTTGCAGACAATGCCAATAATATTGTATCTATAGAGGAGAAATCACAACGGTTACAGGATGTACAAACTTTGCCTAAATTATTTGTAGACGTTCGTAAAAAACTGAAGGATGCTTATCTTAGAAATGCAGAATATTATAATATGCGGAAACGTGATGTTGAGTTTCATGTAGGTGATAGGTTGTGGAAGAAAAATTTTGTACTATCTTCTAAAGTAAATAATTTTGCTGCAAAATTTGCGCCTAAGTATATTCCTTCTGTGGTTAATAAGGTGATTTCTAAGCTTGTGTATAACTTAAAAGATCTCGAAGGAAATAATTTGGGTAATTTTCACATTTCCGATCTTAAACAAAATTTTTCAGACTTTGATAAAAATTTACCGGGAGACAACGATAATAACGACAATGTAGAAGACAAATCAGACAATAATGAAGACACAAACTCAACCGACACTGAGTAAACATATATTTATACATACAATTTTTTTTGGTTTTCGGATGTAGTGAATGTGCAGAAGGTTTGGAGATGATGGATGTTGTTCTTAGGATATGTCATAGCTACTGTGGATGCTAACGGCCCCTTTCCAAGTTCAAAGCTTCTCATTACCTGGACTTCCGCGTCATTTTATTATGTTTGAATTATCAAAAGTGGGATTCAGTTATTCATTTAATGTGATGTCTTCGATGGTTGTTGTTAGTTCGCTGTGTTTACCTAGTCATTATTTTCTTTTTCTACTTTGTCAGCATATGATGTACCTATTTACTTTAATAACAGTTAACTTATTATATCTTATTACCTAATTTATCTTATTTTTATGTTATCTTATTCTATCTTACCAAATTATCTTTCTTATCTTATGGAGCGTTTTTTTTTTCGGGCTATGTTTCTCATAGAATACATTTTGGACAAATTTATATTAACTCTGTCGCGCATATGTTTTAAAATTATCTTATCTTAGCTTATCTTATCTTATTTAGCTTGTTCTGGGAGCAAGTTATTGAACTGTTGGGTGGAATATTTTTGATGTATCAAGCCAATTTGGGCATATCAGGATATATTGATTTTTTTTCTTCCTTTAAAAGGTTCATATACCGTGTTTTGTATCTTATACGCTAATGTGTATTAGATTTATCGTACCTAGAGTCATTTTTATCGTGCATACTGTATGTATTCTGTCGCGTACGGGTTTAAGTACCTTTGACAGTATACAGTGTGAATGTCTACTGGGTTATCTTATCGTATCTGTATGTGTATACAGATTATCTTTAGCTAGGAAATGTTAAAACATAATATGGGTTTTGTTTTTATGGTTCAAGTATTTAATATGAGAAAGTACAATTTATATAGCTCTAAAGTATAATTTTTGGTAATTTTTTGTAATTTTTTAAATGGGTATATCTTTCAGTGACTGTATTATAGACCATTTAATAATGTAAAAACTATATAGAACTTTTCTTATCTATTGTGACTTTATCTAATACCGATTTTCACCTTATCAATATTTTCCTGTTTTATTTTTTTTTCTTCGTAATTCCTTATAATCCTTACTTGTTCTATGTAACTGTTTTGCTTAAACTTACGTTGGAGATCTTATCTGATATTAAACAACAAAAAAAATTTTGCCTTCTGCAAAATTTTTTATATCGAGTAGAGGGGGTGTAACAGTACCTGTTAACATTTTAAGCACCTGGTATCCTAAATAATTAGTACCGCTAGCTCCATCTATCATAAAACATTTTTAATAATAAAATAATGAATACGGTCTCTATAATTATAATTGAAAGTTCAAAGTAGCTACACTACGAGGTGTACTAATGAGTTGGCATTATCGAGTTCAATAAGTTTTAATAATTATTCGAGTCTCATTTCTTCTATTGATTTACTGTCATATACAGAAAGTTGGAATATAAAACAGTAAAGTAGAGGCAACTCTTTAGTAAACTAGAAGCAACTCTTTAATTGAAGAACCAGAAAAACCAGAAGCATCTCTTGAATTTGGAGATTACATAAACTTGAATAACTTGTCAACTGTAAGCTTCTTAACTGGATTATCTCTACAACTGGGGCAGATCATCCCTCCACTAGTGATATTCTATAATCATTTGGAACCACCTAGACAGTGCCGTAGCGACCCCAAGGTGCGGCGAAGGATCGTCCACTATCTTAACAGATAAGTTTATTGAGATCTATCAAGTTTACTGTTCCCATATTTTTTCTCTTTTATTTCCGTGTATATCTATCTATATCGTCAACTGTAGTAGCATAAGTATTTTTAAAGAATTGTTTGCGGATTATTTTGTTGTAACGTATTCTCTACCTCATTAATTTCAGCACCAAGGAAATCTTATTATCTTTTACATGTTTGTACCTTTTCAATTCATTTTTTTATCTTCATAGACAGTTTTTTCTGACATCTTTCTGTCATCTCATGATACTTATTTAAATAACTCAGCTTAAAACAACTTTCTTCAGTAGTATCATAAAAAATAAAAAGATTTCAGTGGCGCCCTTATAATTTCTTAAAGAAACAAATATTGTACAATAGTCAGAGCTAATGAACTTACTCACCCCTAGCCGAGGTATTTAACTATCATAATTTTTGTGTGATAAACATTTATAAATTCTGTTAATTATTGAAGTATCTTTTACAACTAATTAAAGACGAAATTAAGCTTAATGTTTGTTTTATTGTAAATAACATTTTTTCTTTTGGTATATTGTTATTTTTTCAAAAAAGTTAACTAAATATTTTTATAAATTCACTATCAACAGGTAACTCATATTACAAATTGTAGCCCAACGCACAAATAATATTACAAGGGATATTGGGTTTCATGTGAATAAAGATCAGGTTCATTAACATTTTAATGTTGGATACGTATTTTGATATTGGCTTGAATTATTTGAATGAATATTATTGATAGTTTGATTATAAAGTTCGGTTGATGTAAAATTAGGTTTGGGCTGAATTCGTGTATTGCCCGAGGATGTGTCCATAGGTTCTGGCTGATAATTTTGATTAGTATTAGGTCGATTAAATTGTTTTTGATTTTGAAAAACTGGTTGACGATTTTGATTTTGAAAAACTGGTTGAAGATTTTGACTTTGGAAAACTGGTTGACGATTTTGGTTTTGAAATATAGTGCTACGTTAAGGATTCATATTATTGTTACTATCATAACGCCATTTGTTTGAGTTATTATTTGGATTAAAATTTGTTCGGAATTGTGAAGAATTTACAAATTGTGGACGAAGTAATGAATTTTGATGATTAGTTGGAATAGAAAATTGTGGAATTGGTTGATAAGATTGCACATTATTAAAATTAGGTGTAAATGTAGGTGTAGAATGTCTAAAATTGTTATTTTTAAAAGGTGTTATTCTTTAACTTGGCCTAAAAGTAGCATTTGAATTTAAATTATTATTTCTATGAGTAGAATACATAAAATTTTCTTCTTCTATTACTAAACTCATTGCTTTTTCTAAACTATTAGGTTCTCTTAATATAATATTTGTTTGTAAAGGTAAAGGTAAACCTCTAATATATGTTTTTAAAGCTAAATTATCATAATTTTTAAGTTGAATTGTACGTTCATTTTCACTTATATCTAAAGAATTTAATTTGGAAATTATTAAACTACGTGCATCCTGACAACGCATGCCAAAATTAGAAGAAGATTCGTTTTTTAATGTTCTTAAATTAATTAAATCTTGAACTAAGCAATCAATGTTACGTTGGTCGCCAAAACTTAATTTAAGTGATTCTTTAACCGCATTCCATGTTCTTAACTCTGTTCCAGAACCAATTAACATTTGAGCTCGCCCTGTTTACCGATAATTGCTTTAAGTAAAAATGTATTTAAAGCCTCATCTGTTCCACTAGCAAAAAGAGAAATTAAAGTTTCACTATTTCCTAAAAATAAAGTCAATGTATGAGGGTTTCCGTCATAAGAAGGAATAGAATCTAAATATAATTTAAGCAATTGATAATTAACTGCTGTGGTAGCCATATTTAAATTATTGTTATTTTCTAGATTTAAATTATTCTGTTCTAAATTATTCAAATCTTCGCTTAATGTTAAACTAGTCTCTAATAAAATTTCTAATTGCTGTATTTCTTGTTCAGTCATGAAATAACTTTACATTTAATAAAATACTATCAAAAATGGAAATAAAGGAAAAAGGTATGAGCACTTACAGTAGAAAAAATGTCTTCATCTTCTTACTTCTAACTTAATTCTAGTGTCCTAAAAGTCCAAACGATGCTGTTTTGTACCCAGGGTGTAGTCTTGGTATTAATTTTCTTTTCCGAAGTGGTCCAAATTACTGATCGGTTTTCTGGAACTGACTGGAATCCGCCGATGTACACTCGAACAGGTTTAACAGTTCACAACTCGATATTCACTCGAATTACCAATAACTTAATGTTCAAACTTTTCGGTTAATCGTTGAAACGAAAAAATCGTCGGTACTATACGTTGATTTCCGAAAAATCCTACTGACTGCACCAAAAATGTTACGGACCTTCGAAAAATACTTTTTAAAAAACACAAAACTACAATTGAGACGTTTATTAAACTGAGTTAACAACAAATCTGCGTTTTACAATGAAATTACATATATTTATACACTTTTTATAAAAGCTTACATAGACAAGAATTTTATAATGAATAGACAGTTAGTGGCATAAAACCTTTTCATTCTGTCCCTACCTTTCCCTCTTCTCAGACCACAGTACCGAACGGACGTGTTTCTCGTGGAAAGTAATTAAGAAAGTACTTCGATTAAAAGTTAATAAACTCGTTAATATAAGTTAATATAAGTAGTTAAGTGTAGTTAGTGTAGTTACTTAATGTAGTAATTAGTTAAGTTATTTTTAGTGGTTGCCACGCTTCTTTTAGAGTTGAGGTAAAAGGAAAAAAAATAATTGAACGAACAACTTGGTAGTTCTAGGCTAGCGGTAACTCTACTGCAAATTTTGCCCGAGCTCAGCCGTAGAGATAAACTGCAAAATAAAATAAAATTGAGTCCGCGCCACTGACTTTACGGTTTAAGTCAGAAACCCCTAGATGTTATGGCACTAGCGGAAAAACTACCAAGATACACGAATGAACCTACTATGGTGAACCATATAAATAAAACCAATGAAAAAACTATAAATTACTTTACTTAACAGTTAAAATTATTAAAGGTACAAAATACACAAGAATTACTGGTACTGAAGGTGCCCAGTAATGTAACAATAAGTATACAGATGTAGTATACCAATAAAGTTAAAAGTACAAAATACAAAAGAATTACTGGTACTGAAGGTACCAAGTAATGTAACAATAAAGTATACCAATAAAGTTAAACGTACAAAATACAAAAGAATTACTGGTACTGAAGGTACCAGGTAAGGTAACAATAAAGTATACCAATAAAGTTTTACTCGAGTAAAGAAAGAAAAAGAAAGGTTTGTATATACAAGAAAACTAGATAAGCTTATCTGTGATCCAATTCTTGTTGAGAGTGGTGTTTAGCTCTCCAAATAGCTAATCTTCTAAGCTCCAATTCTCCTTGTATATAGATATGGCTTCCGGGATGTTAAAAGCTCAGACGGTGGTACAATCCAACCATAAAAACCCATACATAAAAACCATATGTGAAAACTCAGTAGGTATAACCATACATAAGAACCCTAAATAATACAATTTAGTTATAAAACAGAAGTTACTTGATAACACGGCAACTTAGCAACTCACAAGTTAAATTGAAATTTAGTAACAAAATTAATAATATATAAAGATAAAAAGAAGGAAATTTAAGTTGCACATGTTATATACAAGGTAAAAGAAACATTATTTAACTAAACAAAGCAAGTACATATGAAATAGTTACAAAAAAATTATATTACACATTATAAGATCAGTAGTAAAGTAATTTTAAAATGTGCAAAAGTAAATACTTTAGTAACGAAATAGCTAACGTTTTATCTATAAAAGCATGTGATTTAAACCGTTATAAGGTTCTAACAACAACATTGATAGTTTTAAGACAATCAAAGCATGATAGTGCATATGACATTTTATATTTTTTTTAGTAGGCATCAGCAATATAATATACATTTTACACAAAAGCGTTTACTCACCTAGATCTTAGGAAGGGTTATTTTAAACACGTGCGTATATGCCAACCAACAAAAAAATCTTCTTTAAAAATCCCAAAATAAATGGTTGATAAATTGACCAAAAATATCCAACAGAAAGTGAAGTAAAATTGTCAGATTTATCACAAATATGGTATTCCTTCAAAATCCCCTAAGGATGGCAAAGATAGCCAATGATAGAATTTATACCACAAGAAGAATCAATTCGTTGTTGCTTATATCAAAGTAGGTTTCAAAATGAATCTAACTCAATTCTCGATGACAGAAGTCTCATGTCATGTCAATGATGCCAATATAAACAATTAAATACTACCAGGAGTTTGTGTGATGGTAGCTTCACATGAATGAATTTAGAGAAAGAAATGACTTACATGTTTTAATTTAATTATGAACTTACACAATACTCAAAGGAAAAACTAATATGCATTAAAACGTTACTAAAAGCAAGAAACATATCAAAAGGACTAAATTGCAAGCCGATACAAAGGAAAAAAGAAGAATGATAGTTCTGTGATTATCAAAGTCAAAAAAAAAAATGAATAATATAACAAGAAGGAAATACTATAAGCAGTTTAGAATAGAAATAGAATTTAAAGAGACAATATATTGCAACTCAATAAATGGTTAGCAGAGAAAATATGTGTTCCAAGACACAAGATGAGGTAGACAACACAGATTACAATGATGTATTTATTAATAAAACCACTTGTTAGATATACATTAGAAAAGGAACTATTAGCAGGAAATATGCCTGTTACAACATCCCCCCTCCTAAGAAAGGAGAAAATCTTCAAAAAGATTTTCGACGATGACTCAAAATATTAATAAACCTCTAGAACTTATTTACAATGAATAATACGGAAGAGAAAAGATAATCAAGAGAAAGAGAAAAATTAATATTGAAAAAGAGAAAAGGTAATATAAGAAAGGGAAAAGATAATAATGAGAAAGAGAAAAGATAATAAAAAGCAGAATGAAAACTATATTTAAACCAAAAGGAATTTTACGGAAATAGCGACAGATATGAATTGATGACAGAAGATATTGGAAAACAGAGTAAATCAACAGACAAGTTAAACTACACGTCATTTTGAAGAAATAACGGTAGGTACAAATAAGAGATAAAGATAATAATAGAGAACAATTTAACGAGATAAAAAGGTAGAACAAGATAGATAAAAGATAATAGAAAACGGAATAAAATACATTAGGCAAGTTAAGCTACACAACATCTTGAAGAGATTAAGGCAGATACAAGATAGTGACCAGATTTTTTACAAAAGGTACTGGACAACCCAATAAAACAATAAGTGACCAGATTTGTACAAAAGGTACTGGACAACCCAATAAAACAGTGACCAGATTTTTAGTAAGCGGTACTGGACAACCGAACAAACAAAAAAAACAGTGACCAGATTTTTGAATAAGGGGTACTGGACAACCCAACAAAACAATAAAGACAGTGACCAGATTTTTATAAAGGGTACTGGACAACCCACACAAAATAATGGACATCCTAAGGATGCCATAGGCCTAAGGTAAACGTAACAAAAGGTAAGACAAAGATAAAAGATAGATAACGGCCAAAAAGTAGTTAGGTTGGAGGGCTCCTACCTCCCCGCCTGGACAATCCTCGGGTGAATGGTATTCCTCGGCCCCCAATCACAGGGCACGAAAACAAAGACCATCTAGAGACAGAAAGAAAAATAAAAACACACAGGGAAAAAAAAAGAGTCAACAATGGAATTGCTGATTAAACTGGATTCAAGTAAGGAAAGGTAACGAACATGTTTCCCCACTAAGTCAACCAAAATTCCTCGTTAAATCCCAAAGTGTGGTAGGAGAGAAAAGATAAGATGGACGTAGATCCTCCGGAGCGGAAGATTCCCCCATACCACTACGGTTTTTCCTCCGGACACCCAAACCAATGGCCCGGTCGAAAAAAGACTAAAAGGTTTGACCTCCAAAATCCACAAAATGTGAAACAGTTACAACTGCATAAAAAAAAGGAGACCAAAACCATGAGGGTAATTTATAGTCGAAGAAGCAGACAACTAACAACAAAAGGTAAAGGTAAGGTAAAGGCAACGTAAGATAAGAGAAGGTAAAGCAACGTAAGGCAAGATAAGTCAAGGTAACGTAAGGTAAGGTACAAGGTAAGATAAGGAAATTACTCGGATCCAGAAAGTGGTTAGGTTGGAGGATTTTTACCTCCCCGCCTGGACTATCCTCGGGTGAATGGTATTCTTCGGCCCCCAATCACAGGGCACAAGAACGTAAGGCAAGATAAGGTAAGGTAAGATAAGATAAGATAAGGTAAGATAATATAAGATACAAAATAAAACAAAAGGTAATCTACTACAGTGAACTATTCCTCGTCTGGAGACTCACAAAACGGTTTCAAATCTTGGACATGCCAAACACCTTTAGAATTACCCAATTCGTCTTGAAGTTCATACGACCAAGAACCACACTTACGCTTGATAACGAAAGGACCTAAATATAAGGGAGCTAACTTAGCACTATAGTAATTAAGAGCATCAGATAAAGATTTATTCCGTCGCCAAACCTTATCACCACAATTAAAAGAAAGTGGGCGTCTACGTAAATTGTAACGGTTGGCATTACTCTTTTGAGTGCTCTCGATGCGTCCCTGTACTTGGCGGTATAACTTAACAAATCCTTCCTGACGATTCCTAACAAACGTATCCAAAGGTATCGACTTAGACGGAAGTTTAGTCTGGTGATCAGTCCCATAAAGTTTATGTTCCCTACCAAATAAGACAAAATATGGACTATACTTAGTGGTTTCACTAGGGGCAGTTCTAATGGCACAACCTATTTCATTCAGATGTTCATCCCAAGTTCGATGATTATCTTGGTTAACAAAAGTACGTAGCATAGTTTTAATTACCCTATTGTGACGTTCAGTGGGGTTAGCTCGAGGGTTATAAGAAGCTGTATAGAAGATTTTGGTGTTAAACCTCTCACACAATTTCCTAAACTCATTGGATTTCATTTGAGTCCCATTATCACAAGTTAACGTCATCGGGGTACCGTACAATAGAAAGAAGTTTTCCATATTTTCTACCAGAGATTTAGCTGTAGCTGTTCGACAGGGATACAAAAAAGACGGCTTTACTAAAATAATCAGACACAACTAGTATATACTGGTAACCTCGTTTCGACCGTGGAAGTGGTCCTATATAATCAAGACTAATTGCTTGGAACGGTTCAGTTACTTCAGGGCGTTCTCCCATCAAACCAGTAGGCAACTTTGTTCTACCTTATTCTGAGCACAAGACTTACAAGATTTCACAAATTTACTCACATCTGCTCTCATCTTAGGCCAATAATAACTCTGACGTACTTTCCCAAAAGTTTTAAAGACACCTAAATGGCCAGAGGAAGGTAAATTATGGCAACGCTGAAGAATGGACAGTCGTTGGTCCTTGGGAACTACTAATTTCCAGTCATCGGCAGGTGAAGAGAGATCAGAAATTGATGGTTTTATTAGTTTATACAAAGAGTCATTGTGTACTCTCCACAAGGGATATTTCAGTGGATTTGCCTGAACTAACGGAAGCATAGAAGAATGCCATTTGTCTTTGCTGACTATGGGAGGATCTACAGCGGTTATAGAAGTGTCTAAAGTGATCACTGAATCAATAGAAACAGGTACTGCTCGAGAGAGAAAGTCAGGTACTATATGGTCTTTACCTTTACGATGGATCAACTTAAAATCATACTGTTGCAAGCGCAACTGCCAACGTGCAAGCCTACCTTGACGATCTTTCAACCTATGAAGCCACAGCAAAGATGCATGATCAGTAATGACTACGAAGTGTACGTGATCTAAATAATGGCGTAGTTTTTCGACAGCCCAAATGACAGCAAGACACTCTTTTTCCGTTACTGACAACTTCATTTCCTGTTTTGTCATAGACCGAGATAGATAACAGATAACCTTTTCGCCTTCTTCATGTTGCTGGGTTAGAACAGCACCAAGACCATAATTAGAGGCATCAGTTTGCAGGTAGAAAGTTTTCTCGAAGTCGGGAGCTGTTACAATAGGAGCAGACACTAAGCATTCCTTAAGGGTGTTAAACGACCGTTGACAATCAGGAGTCCAATGCCAGGTGGCATTTTTCTTAGTGAGTTTAAGGATCGGAGCTAAGACAGAAGAAAAATTGGGTACAAATCGTCTGTACCAAGAAGCTGTCCCTACAAACCTTCGTATCTCGTTGATATTACGAGGTGGTGGAATATTTACAATAGCATCTACCTTCTCAGGGTCCGGACGTAAACCCTTATCGTCAACGACATAGCCTAGATATTTTAATTGCGGCTTACAAAAGTGACATTTCTCCTTTGAAACGACTAAACCAGCCTTCCACAAACGATCAAAAACTTCCTCCAAGAGTTTCAAATGGTCAGAAAAGTTATTCGTGATGACAATGATATCATCAAGGTATACCATAACGTTTGGTTCGAGCTCAGGACCTAAAATAGCATCTACGATTCTCTGCCAGGTTGCAGGAGCATTAGAAAGACCAAAGGGCATTCGGCGGAACTGAAAAAGACCTCTACCAGGAACAGTGAAAGCTGTATACTCGCGAGATGACTCACTAAGCGGTACTTGCCAAAAAGCAGACTTGATATCAATAGAGCTGATGTAGCGGGTGTCTCTCAAACGATCTAGGATGGTGGAAATATAAGGAATGGGATATGCATCCTTTTTAGTAAATGAATTCACCTTGCGATAATCAATGCAAAACCTATACGAGTCATCTTTCTTACGAACCAGACAAACAGGACTAGACCAGGGACTATTCGACCTTTCGATAACGCCTAAATTCAACATTTCTGTTACCTCGTCATCGATGATCTTTTGTTTAAAAGGAGATACTGGGTAGTAACGCTGCTTTATCGGTTTTGTTCCGGGTTCTAGAACGATTTCATGCTCAGCTACCTTACAACAACCAAGACCAGTGCCCATTTCCGATATTTTACGGACAACCATTTCATCTAGGGCGAGCCTTTCCGATGGAGTCAAGCTATCTACACTCTGAACATATGATAAGTCAACGTCAGCCGAAGGTTCTGAAAAACGCCAAACATCCTGCTTAAGATCTGGAATAATCTCCATTGCCCTCCAAAAATCTATCCCTAAAATGATCTTATGTGAAAGTTCGGGAAGCACTAAGATATCTATAATTCGGGTTTTATTCAACAGAGTAACAGGTGTTTGCACATAACCACTACTATGACAAGACTCACCATTTGCAACCGTACACGTAGAAGAGTGCTTAACAAGTTTAAGACCTAGACTTAAAAGAATTTCATACCCTGGCAATCCTACTATCGTCTTACTAGCACCAGAATCAAGAAGACCTAACATGGAGTAACCCATAATGTCAATTTGAAGATAAGGACGTTGATCTCCATGAGCGTGAGAAATTACATAATCTAGAATGATCTTATTAGAAAAATTGCAGTCGGTCGTCGATGTAATTGGGAAGAGAAAGTCACGACCTAACGGTTCTCCCTTGGTCCGTTTCCCGAATTGTTGCATTTTGGACAAGCTCTTACTGTCACATTCGGAGTTCCGCAACGAAAACAATGTATCTTACGAGGATTCGGACAGGTACGATTGGTGTGCCCCGTATTCCGACAATTCCAACATACAATATTCCTATTAGAACGACTACTACTAGGTGTATCAACCCTATCAACACTAACTGGATTACTAACAAGAGTAGAAGAAGGTTGTGGATCTTCTGACACGGGTCTGACATCAACAAAAGCAAAATCAGGTTCTACAAATTGAGTCCTTTTACGAGAAGGAGGGACATAGTTGTCGACACGATGTTTCTTGGTTTCCAGCTTAAGACATTCGGCTTCAAGCTCCTCAAAGGTGTTAACAACAGGAAGCTGTGTAGTGTAAAAAGGTGACAAATTACGAATGAGAAGGTCTAGTTTTACCTCATCAGAAAGTCCACCATGGCGCCTAAACATAGCTTGCATACAAGAAAGGTATTCAATTATGCTTTCAGAAGTATCTTGTGTTCGCTCTATGATGTCCTTAAAAAGGCGAGCTCTATAATCAGGAGGTTCAAAGTGGCGAGTGAGTAACTCGGATAAACTAGCCCAATCATGAATCCTATCAACATTTGCTCGATACCAATTTAAAGCCTTACCAGAAAACAAATCTATAGCACTCTCAAACAACTGTCGTTCAGAAATATTACGAGCCCTACTAAGTTCTTTAACTCGTTCAAGAAAGTTGTGCACAGATGATTTGGCATCTCCGGTAAACTTAAGATTCCACTTATCCAGATTTGGTGGTTTATAGCTGGACTGTACAGATGAAGCCTGAGGACGAGAGTTAAATCTAGAAACGTTTGGCGAAGGAGGTGACTCATCATCGGAATCCTGAAGGATGACACTAAGTTCAGGATTACTTTTGGCAGCAGTTTCTAAAGTATCTAACGCACACAAAACATCCATCTGTATACTCGCTCTTTCTGCAGTCTCATCAGGGGTCAACTTAGAAACGGGTATCCGTTGCACACGAAGGTGAAGATGTACCAACCTTGAAAGAGAAGTATGATACTTCTGCTGTGAATTTTCGGCATTTATAGTGGAAATGTTTTCCTTAACCTGATCCAACAAAGACCTAATTTGAAGCTTCTCATCACTAAATTTAAGAGAATAAGGAGGTAAAGTGAAGTTTCCCTTTTTCTCCATCCTTAGGATGGGCCTTAAAGCTGCTCTCAAATGGTCAACAGTCTGTTTGGGATCAGCTGCAATACCCCTCACAACAAGTTCATAAATAAGCA
Organism: Ophraella communa; assembly: GCA_035357415.1. Classification (NCBI taxonomy): domain Eukaryota; kingdom Metazoa; phylum Arthropoda; class Insecta; order Coleoptera; family Chrysomelidae; genus Ophraella; species Ophraella communa. The sequence goes on along the minus strand of CM068979.1, from coordinate 1,988,513 downwards.
TATCCTTCTTCAAGTAACTTACGTCCATCTTATACTCCATGACGTTCACAAAATATACCCAACCAACAAAATTCAAACAAATAAACCAATAGCGAAATCACAAACAAAATAAAGTAGGTAATGGACTGTATCGACACACTACGTCGCAATAAATCAATATATAAATAGCAATAGGTAATTAAATCAATAATAGAGATAAATAATCAATAACACATAGGTAAGTAAAGCAATAGTAAAAGGTAAATCAATCAATAAATAAAAGTAAAGTAATGTTTAAAAAAAATAAATTTAAGCAAAAGGTATACCTATTATATAAACCAAATTGATGAAAGACTAATATGTTACCAGTAAATAAGAAAATGAATGGTTAAATATAGATAAATACGCTAGATTCAAAAATGTACCAACAAAAAAAAAAATTATTTGGTTCACCTTAAATAATAAAAAAAAATTAAATTTACAAAAAAAAAATCAAAAGGCCCCACGTTGGGCGCCAAAAATTTGCCACGCTTCTTTTAGAGTTGAGGTAAAAGGAAAAAAAATAATTGAACGAACAACTTGGTAGTTCTAGGCTAGCGGTAACTCTACTGCAAATTTTGCCCGAGCTCAGCCGTAGAGATAAACTGCAAAATAAAATAAAATTGAGTCCGCGCCACTGACTTTACGGTTTAAGTCAGAAACCCCTAGATGTTATGGCACTAGCGGAAAAACTACCAAGATACACGAATGAACCTACTATGGTGAACCATATAAATAAAACCAATGAAAAAACTATAAATTACTTTACTTAACAGTTAAAATTATTAAAGGTACAAAATACACAAGAATTACTGGTACTGAAGGTGCCCAGTAATGTAACAATAAGTATACAGATGTAGTATACCAATAAAGTTAAAAGTACAAAATACAAAAGAATTACTGGTACTGAAGGTACCAAGTAATGTAACAATAAAGTATACCAATAAAGTTAAACGTACAAAATACAAAGAATTACTGGTACTGAAGGTACCAGGTAAGGTAACAATAAAGTATACCAATAAAGTTTTACTCGAGTAAAGAAAGAAAAAGAAAGGTTTGTATATACAAAGAAAACTAGATAAGCTTATCTGTGATCCAATTCTTGTTGAGAGTGGTGTTTAGCTCTCCAAATAGCTAATCTTCTAAGCTCCAATTCTCCTTGTATATAGATATGGCTTCCGGGATGTTAAAAGCTCAGACGGTGGTACAATCCAACCATAAAAACCCATACATAAAAACCATATGTGAAAACTCAGTAGGTATAACCATACATAAGAACCCTAAATAATACAATTTAGTTATAAAACAGAAGTTACTTGATAACACGGCAACTTAGCAACTCACAAGTTAAATTGAAATTTAGTAACAAAATTAATAATATATAAAGATAAAAGAAGGAAATTTAAGTTGCACATGTTATATACAAGGTAAAAGAAACATTATTTAACTAAACAAAGCAAGTACATATGAAATAGTTACAAAAAAAATTATATTACACATTATAAGATCAGTAGTAAAGTAATTTTAAAATGTGCAAAAGTAAATACTTTAGTAACGAAATAGCTAACGTTTTATCTATAAAAGCATGTGATTTAAACCGTTATAAGGTTCTAACAACAACATTGATAGTTTTAAGACAATCAAAGCATGATAGTGCATATGACATTTTATATTTTTTTTAGTAGGCATCAGCAATATAATATACATTTTACACAAAAGCGTTTACTCACCTAGATCTTAGGAAGGGTTATTTTAAACACGTGCGTATATGCCAACCAACAAAAAAAATCTTCTTTAAAAATCCCAAAATAAATGGTTGATAAATTGACCAAAAATATCCAACAGAAAGTGAAGTAAAATTGTCAGATTTATCACAAATATGGTATTCCTTCAAAATCCCCTAAGGATGGCAAAGATAGCCAATGATAGTGCATATGACATTTTATATTTTTTTAGTAGGCTTCAGCAATATAATATACATTTTACACAAAAGCGTTTACTCACCTAGATCTTAGGAAGGGTTATTTTAAACACGTGCGTATATGCCAACCAACAAAAAAAATCTTCTTTAAAAATCCCAAAATAAATGGTTGATAAATTGACCAAAAATATCCAACAGAAAGTGAAGTAAAATTGTCAGATTTATCACAAATATGGTATTCCTTCAAAATCCCCTAAGGATGGCAAAGATAGCCAATGATAGAATTTATACCACAAGAAGAATCAATTCGTTGTTGCTTATATCAAAGTAGGTTTCAAAATGAATCTAACTCAATTCTCGATGACAGAAGTCTCATGTCATGTCAATGATGCCAATATAAACAATTAAATACTACCAGGAGTTTGTGTGATGGTAGCTTCACATGAATGAATTTAGAGAAAGAAATGACTTACATGTTTTAATTTAATTATGAACTTACATAATACTCAAAGGAAAAACTAATATGCATTAAAACGTTACTAAAAGCAAGAAACATATCAAAAGGACTAAATTGCAAGCCGATACAAAGAAAAAAAGAAGAATGATAGTTCTGTGATTATCAAAGTCAAAAAAAAAATGAATAATATAACAAGAAGGAAATACTATAAGCAGTTTAGAATAGAAATAGAATTTAAAGAGACAATATATTGCAACTCAATAAATGGTTAGCAGAAAAAATATGTGTTCCAAGACACAAGATGAGGTAGACAACACAGATTACAATGATGTATTTATTAATAAAACCACTTGTTAGATATACATTAGAAAAGGAACTATTAGCAGGAAATATGCCTGTTACATGGTAAACCGACTTAAAGACTCAAGGCGAGAAGGTAGGTGCAAAATAACTTTGATTAAAGTGCATAACCATTGATACTTTTAAAAATTTACAAGTGAGATTTATCGTTCAAAAAGTAACATTAAATCGATATCTAATTGATAATAATTAAAACGCAATTATCGCTAATTAGACCTTACACCACAAAAAATGTAAAACACATTCCTATATATAAATATTATTAAAATATTATTGTATCAAATCAGAATTAAGGAAATATAGACATTTTACACAAAAAAATAGCATATCTTGCTAACGGGTAGAGCTATAGATCTGAAACTTAAAATCTGATATCAATATTTTTTCGGTGGCGCATTCACCATTTTGGCACATCCGCCAAAAAATTAAAAGTTCGAAAATTGTCCTAATAAAATTCATTAAAAAAAATAAAAATACATACGCATAAGCCTATAAAACGGGTACCCTCTGACTGAGGGAGCGATCGCGCCAATGCAGAGATTGGAGCAAAAGCTCCGCCGCCACGACAGTATGGAGACGGAAGAGACGAATACAGCAAAGCCATCTTGCCCTCACATAAAATACCGATATCGCCAAGGAGCAGATCATCAAGCTGTAGCTCATCCTACAGAATCAAACCGACCACAGAAAACCTGGAAAAACCAATAGAAGAGGCCGCGGTGGAAACAGAGGAAAAGGTGCAAGAGGAAGAGGATCGGAAGAGGCACAGGTCATTAGAAGAAACCATCGGATATGAAATGAGCCACTCCAGTGAACCAGAAACAGAAGAAGATCACGCCAAGAAACAAAAAAAAAAGAAGGAAAACAAAAAGCCAGGTCCGGGAAAGGATTTTGGATCATCAAAAAAAATTAGGGAACTAAGGGACAATATAGTAGCAACTGTCTCGAAAACTTACTCGGAAAGCAAAGGGAAAATTCAGTTTACGCTACAGAGCAAAAACACGGTCCTTGAAGCAACGGATAAACTAATAAGCATGCACAGCGAACTAATGGCTCAACTGTACATCCAAGAAACAAAGATCAGCGAACTGCAGGATAAGCTACTAGAGCAAAATAAAAAAGGGACTGACAACGCAATCAAGCACACGCTGGACGAGTTAAAATATCAATAACTTTGTTAATATTAACACTAGAGCCCCAAGATTAAAAGTTCACATAAAAGTTTTTTGCGTGGCGCCTCCGGCAAAATCTCGCCTTCGCAATTTGCGCCTTCACCAATATTTTTGAGAGTGTCTCTCTTAGCTAAACGCAATAGATAAGGAGAAAAACAAAAGAAAAAATATGGATAACGAAGAGGACAATGATTACAGCCAAGCTTTTTACCCAACCTTTACATTACCGGCATCACCTAGGGCCAAATCCGCTAGTGGAAGCCTGACGTACAAAGCGGAAGCATCACTGAACGTGGCAAGTCAAACAAGAGAAGATGCGAGAAAGAGAAACAGATCGGACGAAAGCGCAAAGATGAATGCGAAAGTAAGCAGGAGACAGACAAGCAAGAAAATGCGGAAAATCCCACAAAAAAAAGAAAGAGTCCAAACTGAACAAAGATAAAATCAGAAGCCATCAAATTTTAAAGAGTCTGACAGCCCAGCAACCAACCAGAGCCCCTACCACCAGGACTTACGCCACAATTACACAAAGAAGCGTCACACAAACAGCCTCTCCAAAATGGACAACACCACCTAAACCTAACAAAACGTTCGATACGATGGTAAAGCTGAAAAAAGGAGAGCTAGGCAGAGCCATCAACGAACTCAAATCCGTAATCAAGCCGACCGAATTGGAAAACATAATAGTCAGAAAAACCAAAGAACCGGAAACAATTATCATTACTACCAGAAACAAGGAAAAACAATTTGAAGTTCTGAACAAATTAACCAAGAACAACAAACTCGAAACTAAAGACGTCACAAAAACAAGAGAATCCGTTGTCATGATCTTAGGACTACCAGCGGGGCACTCAATAGAAGACATTATTAAGAATATAAGACAAGATAACGAAGAATTGGAAAGCCAATATGAAGACAGGATTGAAGATCTGTCACTAATCGCGATTAAACCATGTAGGAACCTTTACAGAGAGAACTTCGTAATAATATAATTTACCTGAGTCATCGGCCTCTACTCTCAATGATCGTGTGAATGATGATAAAATTGCGGTTAATGATTTATTCTCTTAATAAGATGGACTTCCAAAAAGTAAGGGTTAGTACAATCAATTTGATTTATTCTCTAATACTTATGGTCAGAACTTGATTAAAATTCTTCGCATAGGCAAAAAATCTCCTGGATCAACCAAAGCACGCCCAGTGAAACTCATCTTTAGTGATCCACATGTGGCTAAACAAGTTTTAAAAAGCAAACACAGATTTACCGGTAATGGAAGTGGTATTAAATTGGTTAATGATCAAACTATTAAACAACCTGATTATTTAAAGCGCTGAAGAGCTGATCTCGAACTAAGAAAACACACACACACACACACACACACACACACACACACACACACACACACACACACACACACACACACACACACACACACACACACACACACACACACACACACACACACACACACACACACACACACACACACACACACACACACACACACACACACACACACACACACACACACACACACACACACACACACACACACACACACACACACACACACACACACACACACACACACACACACACACACACACACACACACACACACACACACACACACACACACACACACACACACACACACACACACACACACACACACACACACACACACACACACACACACACACACACACACACACACACACACACACACACACACACACACACACACACACACACACACACACACACACACACACACACACACACACACACACACACACACACACACACACACACACACACACACACACACACACACACACACACACACACACACACACACACACACACACACACACACACACACACACACACACACACACACACACACACACACACACACACACACACACACACACACACACACACACACACACACACACACACACACACACACACACACACTATGGTATTCTCGATCATTTTCAGCACGAGAAATAATTTGTCGAATAGCTGGACCTCGGAACATCGACTTAACGATTCTCTATGTTCTATGGCAATGTAAGATGTGAGTAAAACTGAAAGATGGGAATATTCGATCACACGAAGAGGGAGTACTCAATTTTCTTTCGATCTGTTATGAAAATTGTCGCTTAACTTAAAACTGTGGTATATATATATAACTTCATTTCATTACAAAATCAAGTACAGTTTAACTATAATATAATAAGCAGTTTAAAATAAAGTAAAAGATCGATAAGCGCCGATGCACTTGTTTCGATTTTAAATTTTTACATTTTAAAATACATAATAATATACAATAATAACATATAATAAAATTAACACAACAAAGTTTATCAAATTTATCACTGAGTGTATTTTTGCTACACACTGGAAAAAATTATAAAACTACCTACTTATTTATTAAATACTTTTGGACTAAATATTTTCAACTAAGTTAGAAATTGTATGACGATCTTGAGTTAGAAGGAATTTTTTTAGTAAATTCTTAAATATTTTTGAGCTGCATTTTATTTCAGGTGAAGTATTATTATAGAGCTTAGGGGCTAGATAAGCAAATGATCGCTGGCCAATAGATTTTTGTTTGAAGGGCACTTGGTGATTTTTCTTTTGCATAGAGCGAGTAGAATAATTGTGTGTTGGCTCTATGAAATTGTTTTTTTTTTTTCGATAATAGCTAACTATTCTGAGGTAAAACAGTTGTCGGATATCTAGCATATTTGACTTAATATAAAGACTATTTGAAGGGTACAGCATCGGTTTTTTAAGAATTATTTTTAAAATTCTGCGTTGGATTGTTTCAAGAGGGGATAGGTGTGTTTTAAGTGCGCTTCCCAAATACTGATACAATAGCTAATATGACTCTCAACTAGGGCATGATAAAGAATTTTTAACTGTTTTTTATGTAATATATTTGTCAAGTATTTAAATTTACTAATTACAAATCTTAATTTTTTACACACATAATTTATATGTACATTCCATTTGAGGTGTTTATCTAGGTAAATGCCAAGGTATTTTATTTGATCCCTACTTTGAATTGTAATGTTTTGACTAAAAATTTTTATGTTTAATTCCGTAAACGGCGGGTTTGTAACTTTGGTGGAGTGGAATGCAACATAATACGTTTTTTCCAGATTTAGGGTCAAAAGTTTATGGTTAAACCAGTTCTGTATCCCAGGTAGTACTGATTCAACTCTATTTTTTAAAGCGATCCATGTTTTATCTTTAAAGAATAATGCCGTGTCATCTGCGAAACCAATAGCCTCGGGGTATATGTCAAACAGACCATTAACATAGATGTTAAATAGTAATGGCCCAAGTATGCTACCTTGGGGGATGCCACAGCTTATTACGAATTGTTACTCATTTAAACAACAAAGTTAATATCGGTTCGTCATTCAATCAAGTAAGAAGGTAGACGTGGTGGTAAATAATTTATTTGCTGAGGTATGGTACAAGTTTGGATCTACGATATCTTTAAATGGTAAGAAACAATATATCTGGTAGTATTACAATTAACCATAAATGAAGTCCCCTTTTAGTACTAGAAGGTGTACACAATTTAAATAAAGTAAGTAGATTTTAGGTGATAATAAATTATGTGTAAAATACAAATAAACAAATAGCTAACAATATTAAGTGATTCTATTATCAGTATCTTTATTTATGTCTTAATCTACTGGATATATCCCTGTACTTGTAATAATTATGTCTCTATGTTTTAGGTGGAGGTTGTACTACAACACTATGACGGTCTTGATATGACACATCAAAGAATATAAAAAGGAACAATCTTACTTGTTACAAGTGGTGTACAACTGTGTAATAAGTCGAGCGGAACAACTGTCTTAGGTGTGAAGGTAGGTGAAATCATGCAGTATCTACTTGGCCAGCCAGGAAGCAAGAGCAGCAAAGCAAGTTCAACAGAAGATGGCTACAGTGAGTGTGGCTCTATTCAATACTTGTTAAGCCCTACTTTTGCATACAGCAGTGAATAAAAGACAAGCAGTGATTAGTCAAAAGTCTAGTAGTATTAAGTAAAAGCCTAAAAGAATTATAAAATTAAAACTACAAGCATAACATTCAAATAATAAGAAATAATGGAAAGCAACCTGGTCAACTTACCAAAGGTGGTGGGTGGCTTTTATGTTGAATAGGTAAATTAAACTATTAAATATCGCCATTACGACTTCTTTTCAATGCTTTTGAAGAGAAGAATGCAAATAAGTTTAACTTACTAACTTTCTTTTATATTTCAGGCTATTTTAAATCCGAAATTGCTTCGAGAAGTTGAAACCCATGTGGTTTAAAAGACAGTCTTTTTCCAAAAAAAATGACAAGGTACAAGTCAAAGTATGTAGTCTAAACATTTAAATCAGTTTGCCTTTTTTAAGTAATTAACCACTAATGGCAATCGATTAGCGAGCTATAGTACTCAAAAAACCAAGACCAAAATTAATTTCAAGAAAGAAGAAGAAGATCAGAATATCAACAATACAGATGATTCCTTCCTTTAAAGAAAGCACATTTATTTATGATTTTGCTGTAACAATTTTGAATAAATATGGAAACATTAGAAGTTATATATATATTTTTTCCTTCTTTAAGGTAAGCTTTTGTTTATTTATTTTTAATATTTTTAATGACTGTTTCCAAACCGTAACAAGCTTATTGATGAGCATGTGCTGCATATGTTTACCAGTTTAACATACTGTTGCCTTTGACTCAAATAGCTTTTAAAAAGTTGATTTACATTTCCCCTTATCCCAATGTCTTCTAGAGCGTTTAAAAGTTTCAAGTGACTTACTGTGTCGAAAGCCTTTGACAAATCTAGGAAGACACTTAGGCAAGGTTGACCTTCATTCATTGATTCGTTTATTTTTTCAGTTAGAGTAAGTATAGCGTCTTCAGTAGACACGCTTTTCCTAAAGCCGTATTGATTTTTTGAAATAATATTGAATTTATCTAGATATGAATTTAGTCGAGTTTCTATTATTTTTTCAAAGACCTTCGAGACTGATGTTATTAAGGATATGGGGCGATAGTTGGTTGCTATTTGAGAGTCTCCATTTTTGAAGATAGGTATAACCACACTTTTGTTAAATATATTGGGCCACAAACCTGCCTCAAAGCATTTGTTAACTAGAAAAGTTAGGGGAGCAACTATGTTTTTGATAATTGCTTTCAAGGTATCAGGACGAATTCCATCGGTACCAGGAGCTTTTTTTGTTTTTAAGCCAGAAATAGTATTTTTTACTTCAGCATCACTGACGGAGAAAAGAACAAAACTATTTCGGAGTGTTTTACCCTTTGGTTTATATTCAGGATTTGGAGGAATTTTAATTGCGAGATTTGGACCAATCTGTGTGAAAGTATTATTAATGTGATTAGCAATATCTTCTTTTTTAGTTAAAATATTGCCTAACCCGTCCTTCATGCCGTCAATATCAAAGGTTTTCTTTGTTTTATTATACTCGTTAACAACATTCCAAAGCTCTTTCGATTCTGATTTATTGCTAGTTATTAATTTTTGATAGTACCTATATTTGCATGTTTTTATTAGTTTAGTTAGATTGTTTCTGTAGGTCTTATATTGATTTTTTAAAATTAAGTTATCAGGGTATTTTAAAAGACTTTTATGCATTTTATTTTTAGTATTTATGGACTTAATAAGTCCATTAGTTATCCACGGGGTCAATTTTGATTTTTTTCTGTATATTTTTACTTCCTGTGTGCATCTTTCTATATTATTAAGTAGAGTACTAACAAATTCATTTACCGCTGAGTCAGGATCCTGCGCTTGGTAGGTTTGGTTCCAATTTTCTTGGTCCAGGTAATTATTTAATTGCTTAAAGTTGATATAAGATCTAAAATGTTGATGACTTTTATTTGTTACATTTAAATTATGAACTATTCGTAAAGCTGTGGTAAAGTGGTCAGAAACTGAGGTTTTTATTACTAGCGGTATTATATAATCATAAAAAGAGGGTATATTTGATTGAATGAAAATATGATCTAAACATGTTTTTGAGTTTCCTTTTACCCTAGTTGGGCTGTTTATGGTTGATACAAGACCTTGTTCGTTCAGTATACAAAGATATTCATTAGTGATATCGTTTTCATCTAGAAGGTTTATGTTTAAGTCGCCCAGGAAAACGTGATAGGTGTTTTTATTTTGAGTATACTGAAAGTGTTGTTGCAAGTGTTGTAAAAATTGTTCAGGATTTAGAGATGGAGATCGATAGTATGCACTTAAAAGGATGGTAATGCCGTTTGGGTTATTTAATTCAATTCTTATTTGAATAAGATTACTAGGACCTAGTGGTATTATTTCATGAGTATATTTGTAGCAAGATTTGGAAAAAATGTAGAATTCGGTGAACTCTCCGATTTTGATAAAAATTTTATGAGGGGTCTAGGACACCACAATTATTACGAAAATGAAATTTTTTTTCCGCGGAAACAACTAGAATCAGTAAAAATTGCTAAAAATTTCAACCCAAAATAAACATAACCTAACGCTTACCTTTTGTAAATAGGAGAATTAATTCATATTCAGCAGCATCAAATGGTTTCTAAATACATTATTTTTTATAATTACATCATTTTTAAATTCAATTAAATTTCCAAAACTTTAATATTTATATAGTTTTAAAATAAATAAATTCCATAATCATTGACTTCATTTCGGACATATGTCAAAATAGTAAAAATATCACCAACTGATGTTGCCATGTTGCCAGACTAAAAAAATATATAGCTATTCTTGTGTATTATATACAAATGTTGTAAAATGTAGTCTTTTCAATAGTAATTGCTCAAATCAATTTAAAAGTGTCATACAGACTACCAGTCTAGAGAGAGCTGGGTTACGACGATACAGAGTGGATGTTTAACGGGAGAAATATTTCGTTTTCATGCCATTCTTTCTACTATGAAGTGTAGTAAACTAAGTCACTCTGTATGACACTTGTAAAGGAAATATTAACCTATCGTACAATACCAAATTTAATGCATTTATGAATAATAAAAAAACATTTTTTAAAAGTAAAATAAATAAAAGCAACAATTCTTAAACAAACTTCTAAACTAGACATAAAGAAAACAAAAACATTTAAATCCTCTTCCCGACCAACTGACACAGATCAAAGTGTATTATAAATTACTATCGCTCACCTTAATATCTGAAATAAAATAGTGAAAAACCCAAATGAAAAACTCTAAATACTTAGTTTTATCTCAACAGCAACAATAGATAAAATAAACATAAACAAAAAATAAGTCGGAAAATAAATGAAAAATAAACCTTTAAATTTACAACATATTTGACAAAAATCAAAAATTTCAAAATAAACCTTCATCATCAGAAGAACAAATTTCTGGAGATTGAATTTTGTTTGGATCGTACAGTTTTCCTGCTAATTTTAAAAAGGCTTCTGTACGATTCAAAGAAAATTCTTGGCAATGTTTATAGAACATATACCTAGCTAAATTACCCGGTATATGTGCTTTTTTTCGGCCATTGGATGTTATTACGGCTTTTTTATGCCTCCATTAACTTTCAATACTACTAGTATTGCAGTCAGTTTCATTTTAAACGCAAGTTCAAAGTTGAATAAAACCAAATAAACGTTATTTATCACTCAACGGTAAAACCAAACTAACATGAAAACGACTGAAATTCGACAATAAAACAATACGAAAAACTAGCTATTCAAAACTAAAAAACCAAAACTTAAATTTTGAAAAAATTAAAATCGACTGAAAGTATATCTGTTTTATTCTCAAATACTCGATATATGTATAGTAAATCTTGGCAACATTGTCAAATCATTTGAAGTTTTAACCAAATTGGCCAATAAGAGGTTTTGACAAAATTGACAGTTTGTTAAAAATAAACAATAAAGTTAAAGATTCTGTGTAACAAAATTAATTAAAATTAAAAATTAAATAAGTTTTCAAATAGTAATTTTATGTTTTTTGTGTTTTAAATCATCTTAAGAATGTTTATTTAACACAAAAATGGTCTCAAGCTTAATATAATTGCCACATTTACAACTGGTAAGAGATAGGTTATGTTTACTTTGAACCTACATTTTTAAGAATTTTTACTATTTCTTAGTGTTTCCGCGGAAAAAAAACTTTATTTTCGTATTCATTACAATGTCCTAGACCCCTCATAAAATTTTTATGAAAATCGGAGAGTTCACCGAATTCTACATATTTACCCAAGATTTAATATATACAACTATGCCATCGCTCTGATTCATTTTACTTTGATTATATAGAATGTGATAACCGGGAATGTGAAATAAATCCAAATTTTCAACTTCTCTAGTTTCCGAAAATACTATGCAGTCTACTTCACTAGTTATAGTATCTAGGAGAATTTTATATTCATCCAAATTTTTATTGAAGCTAACTATATTATTATGAATGATGTTGAAACTATTACTGCACTTGTTTACTTCTAATATACGGTTTAATTCGTTTGTATTTTCCAGTGTGTAGTTTTTAATTCTTTCTACCCTAATATTTCTTACAAAATCATCCATAGCAACGTATTTCTTATAAACAATTACAGAGTAAATATCAAAAATAAATATAAAATACCAAAAATATGTGTAAGTCAGTAAAAATTACGTTTAAAAGAATAAAATATACTTAACATTTACAGTTACTTATTTCTTTCTATTATTTATTTTTGAATTATTGAAAAAAACAGTCACAAACAGCAGGTAGATTATAAATTATCAAGATAATAAAAACCTTACTAATCTACTTTATGGAAACGTATTTAATAGTACATATGATAGACTAAAATTCGGAAGATACCATAAAATCAATTTATTTGTTTGGTATAGATTAAAATTAAAATTTAAAATTGGAGCAAAAAAAGTGCTTTGTTTTAGTTTTAATGTCACATTAAACAAGTTAAGTATTAAATCTTGGTGATTGTCTTGGTTTGTGAGTTTCTTCTAAGAAATTTTTCTTTGATCGCGCTTCTGATTTCCTTTCTTTATTTTTTAGCGCTGATGCACTGCCAAGTTCCTGAAAGGAGTAGGCTTTTCCTTCTATAAAGAGTGTTTGTCGATATATATGTGCTTTCTTATTGTTTGTTTTTGCTTGTTTGAGATGTTCTACCAGTACCTTATTCTCTGCTCTTTCTTCTTGTGATAGATCTTCTGATATTGTTATTTTAGTACCTTTCAGCTTCTTACAGTTCTGCAATACTGTTTGTTTGGTTAAGTTTGACACAAATTTAATTTTTATAGGTTTATTATTTTGGGCTTTTCTATAGTAAAAATATTGTTTATATCGTTCTTAGTTATGTTTAGTTCAAGTTTTGTGTTGATTAAGGAAGCCGAATGATTTACTAAATCTCCACCACGAAAGTCACTATTGAAAATCACTATATTATTCAGGCGCAAATCTCGCTCTATATGTTTACCTTTTCTATTTACTTCATCTATCTCTTTCTCTATATTTGTTGTTCTCTCCTGCTCCTTTTCTATTAATTTCCTAATGTCTCCTATTTCTTGATCTAATTTTTTTGTAATTATTTCTGTTTGTTTTAGATTTTGTGCTTCTATAATTTTTGTTATTTGTTTGATACTTTCGCTTGATAAGGACATATCGGCTATTGTTGATATGCTTTCGATCTCATCACCCGGACTAATTATTCAGCCCAATATTCTACTACAACTTAAATGCACTTTCTACTTTACTGTTACTATTTTTAAAAATTATGATTCATTGTGTGGCTTGCTTACAGTTTTATCATTTCACAGACAAATTTTCACAATTTTTGATACACTTTTTACCACTTTTATTTTATGTTTTCTCAGGAGCGCTCACGAGCGTGTCGTTATACTTTGTTCGTTACCTTGATACCTTTCTCTATTCTCTATCATTTTCAGCACGAGACATAATTTGTCCAATAGCTGGACCTCGGAACATCGATTTATCGATTCTCTATGTTCTATTGCAATGTAAGATGTGAGTAAAACTGAAAGAAGGGAATATTCGATCACACGAATAGGGAGTACTCAATTTTTTTGATCCATTATGAAAATTGTCGCATAACTTGAAATTGTGGTATTCTCGATTATTTTCAGCACAAGACATATTTTGTCGAATAGATAGAGCTCGGAACATCGACTTAACGATTCTCTATGTTCTATGGCAATGTAAGATGTGAGTAAAACTGAAAGAAGGGAACATTCGATCACACGAATAGGGAGTACTCAATTTTTTTTTGATCCATTATGAAAATTGTCGCATAACTTAAAACTATGGTATTCTCGATTATTTTCAGCACAAGACATATTTTGTCGAATGGCTGGAGCTCGGAACAACGACTTAACGATTCTTTATGTTCTATGGCAATGTTAGATGTGAGTAAAACTGAAAGAAGGGAACATTCGATCACACGAATAGGGAGTACTCAATTTTTTTGATCCATTGTAACGAGTTATTTTTTTGACACCGAATTGAGTTAATTTTTACTTATTTTTCCGTAGCTGTTTTATATTACTGAAATGTTCCACATAACTCGTTACTTACCTTCCGATCCTTCCTACTACCGCCTAGATTTTTTTTATTTTGAATTGTATCCTATTATTAATCCGGAGGTACGCAAATTTGCATTCCACTATGATTTATCCGGTTACAATATTTTAAATTTTCAAACCGTTAGGACATGCGGTAGATATAAGTTTTAATTCATTCCAAAAGACAGCCTATACTACCTATTTGTTTTTGTTAAACGAAAAGAAATTTTTAATATCGATACGGAGGATATAAAAGGAAAAGAATTGATTCTCCGGGATCTTTTTCGGTCTGCTTTCGTTCAGACTGCTCTTTCCCGACTCTTCTCGTTTTCTTTTTGAAAAACCGAAATACAGTGTGTGCCGTTACCGACCCGCCGAAGCTAAAAATTTTGAAGAAACCTCACCGTAATTGAAAGGTAAATAATTTTTGATTTTAAAACCTGCAATTTTCGTACCTTCGTAGCGGAGAAATATTTTTGTTATTATAAATCTGACCGGTTACATTAACTCCGTTTTTTTTCCGACTTCTTTTGTTGTTTACTTTTTTTGTTATATTTTTTTTGAAATTTACAACAGTCGTAAATAAAGTGTGTTATATTAAAAAAAATTGTTTTTATTACATTGCTAATTAGGGGATAATAGTCTTTCGCTGGTCCTAAACTATGTTTAGAATTTGATTTTTTGCTCTGTGTGTCGAAACTCTGGTACACTTTAAATACAATTTTTTTTATTATTTTAGTTCCTTTTAAGAAGTTTACCGGTTACAATTAAAATCTAAAAGGTATCTCGAACTTGGCAGTGGCTCAGTTACAACTCGTTCGTTTACCTGGCAGATTTAAACCGTTTTTTCCCGTTTCATCAACCAAAATATATTTTTTTTAAATCGAAATCACAGTTTCCGCTTTTAATTTAAGATCTAAAGGGTATCTCGAACTTGGCAGTGGCACAGTTACAACTCGTTCGTTTGCCTGGCAGATCTAAACCGTTCTTTTCCCCGTCTAGTGAACGAATCTATACTTTTGCTATTAAATCGAAGTTTTCTGGTTACCATTACAATCCAAAGGGCATCTCGAACTTGGCAGTGGCTCAGTTACAACTTGTTCGTCTACCCGGCCGATTGGTACCATATTGGGAAACCTTACCGTTTTGACTGCTTCTCCTTTCAGTAATTTTGTTAGTTAGTTAGTTTTACAAATAAATTCGATCACAGAGTAGTAAAAGATAATATGAATTACCGTTTCTTCTATAATTAACTGTAACTCACTAAACCGAGGACCAGCACAAATAATTAGTAAATTAAAGTAAGTTCAACACGACACCTAGAATTCGCCGTAACCTCCATCTGAGGCTGTCTGGAACTCTTGACGCTCAGTGTCAAGGGGCCGTGGAGCATACCACGTTAAAACAACTGGCTCCCGAGATTTTAAACGAAAATTTTGTTTCAAGGGTGGCCTTAGTAACGCTTAGAAGGTGAAAGCGTTACAAATTTGGCGCCCGAGTAGGGACCGTTTCTGATTATCGATTTAAGTATGAACCGTTTTTAATTATTGATTTGAGTAGGGACCGTTTCTGATTATCGATTTAAGTACGAACCGTGGCTAATTATTGATTTGAGTAGGGACCGTTTCTGATTATCGATTTAAGTACGAACCGTTTTTTTTTAATTATTGAATTGAGTAGGGACCTGATTTTTTTTCTTTCTTTTCGTTTCGTTGATTTGTTGAGTTGAGGTGGGACTGTTATTCCGTTGACAAGTTTTACTCATATTGTACTTAAAAGACCGTTTCGCGGGTATTAAGATTTTGGGTTTCTCTTTGTTTCGTATTGCCGAGAAGAAGAGACTGCCGAGCCTAGGACGAAAGGGCTAATGTCAAAAAAGGACACCGAAACGCTTGACTTACCCGCTTTATTCGAGCAAGAAGAAGCCGAAGGATCCGAGTCCGATATTCCAGTATCGACCCAGCTACCGACCGTAAGTTCCGGGGAAAATCTTAGAGAAGAGACAGCTATCAGTTGCTGGCACCGTTCTGGAGAAACGAAGGAGACTGGTAAAATTTTTAAAGCAAGAAAATATTTCTCCACTACCCGTTTCTGGCCAGTCCGATACCATAACCGTTCGGACAGTCATGGCCAACCCTCCACTGAACGTACACGACTGTAAGGTGTGCTTTGGAAGCAGAGGGGATCCAGCCGCATTTATAGAAAGAATTGAGGAAATATGTACCGCTAACAATGTCCCGAAAGATAACTTGCTTCCCGTACTACCTGAATTACTGTCCGGTGAACCTGCGTTATGGTACCGAAATAACCGGAGTAGATACACCACCTGGAAGGAGTTTGAAACCGATTTCCGAATTTTCTTTTATCCCGTCAATTACGAAGAAGACTTGGAAGCTGAGATAAGCCGTCGTCTACAACGTAGGAATGAGTCTGCCGCGACCTACATAACCGATCTACAGACACTGATGAGAAGGCATGGAAAACTCACACCCGAACAACAATTAGCATGGCTGTATCGTAACCTGTTGCCCGAATACCGGCTGCAAGTCAGAAAAGGGGACTTTGATGATTTCTCTACGTTCTGTCAAGTGGTGAGGGAATATGAGCTGCTCAGAAAGGAACTCCAAAACGCGCCCAGCCACAATGGGCCAAATCGTGGACCAGTCCGACTGCAGGGTGCCAGTACACACAGATACGGACCGTCCCAAAACACGACTCCTGGTCCATCCAGAGAACCTGTCGCCGGACCCAGTCAACCGTCGCCAAACGGTACTCGTCTCCGTCCGCCAACTGATAATATTCCTCGATCGTCTGGAACATCTTCCCGTCAAATCACCTGTTTTCGTTGTGGTGAGTCTGGACACTACCGGAATAACTGCCAAAATCCGCCGAAGATATTCTGTTCTCGTTGCCAAAAAGAAGGAGTATTTTCGAGAGACTGAACCTGCAGGAGGCCGGAAAACTAATCCGAAGCTGTACTGAGGAGAGGCCGACACAGCTTCCGCCCATCTTTGCCTCTCATACCGAACCACCAGAAGAAATGAACGACCCCCGACCGCATCTGGATGTCGAAATTGAAAATTACAAGTTCAAAGCTTTGCTAGATACCGGAGCTGCGAAATCATATATTGGTGATCAACTAGCTAAGACGTTTTCCCAAAGAAAGCAACCTATAGCCCGTCAAGCCACGAAGGCCCGGTTAGCTAATGGAAATATAGTCTCTATCACCGATACGTTTGAATTGCAATGGAAAATCAATGGCGTCACTATGGAGGGTTCGTTAGAGCATTTTCCTGGACTAATAACCGATATTGTGTTAGGACATGACATCCTACAAAAATATAATTTCCGTTTGGAGCTAGGAACCGGAAACATATTCATCCGTAATGAACTAGTCGGGTGTTCACAAGTAACCAGTCCTGTTGGGATGCTGGAGACAGTGAACCCACCTATGAAAGAAATCGATGTTGCTGTACCGATAATATGTCATGAAGATACTATCCACCGTATTACTAAAGTCCGCCGTTCTGGAAATCTGTCTGTGCCTGCGTCTCCCCTGGAGTTGTTAGGGATTGATGAAGAAAAGTCCGTTCCCGAAATCTCTGCGTCCTCCCTGGAGTTAGGAGTTAACGAAGAGCAGTCCGTTCCTGAAGTCTCTGCGTCATATCTGGGCTTAGAAGTTGACAAGGAGCCAACCGTTTCCGTAATGTCTGCGTTCTCCCTGGAAGATTTAGGGGATTACGAGAATTACAACTGTATAGGACCTTCCGTGGAAACAATAATTCCACTTAAAGAAAGAAATCTAACAAAAGAACAGACAGACTGACTGAACAGCTTCCTGGACCAAGAGTTACCGAAATTTGAATCCATACAAGGTCCAACCACCCTGGTTGAGCACGAAATCCGTCTGCTACAACCCCGTCCAATCAAACAGAGGTACCGACCACAAAATCCGAAAATGCAAGAGATTTGCAACAAGGAGATAGACGCCATGTTAGAAGAAGAAGTGATAGAACCCTCTACAAGCCCGTGGAGTTCTCCGATAGTGATAGTAAGGAAAAAGTCAATGAGATTACGATGAAGGATGCCTACCCTCTTCCGTTTATAAACTCCATACTGGATAAGTTGCGAAAAGCCAAGTATATTTCCAGTTTAGATTTGAAGAGTGGATACTGGCAGGATGTGGTGAACACACCTTTAGAAGTATTTTTAAAATTCCCGGTTTTAAGATTTTAACCTAACGTCACTCAAACTGACATATATGGTTGTGTTCGATGTGCTGATCTCGCGAACGTTATTTTTAATGACAAAAGGCACAGGCACATAAGTGTCAAATACCAAATAGACGGGGTGTGTTTGTTTGTCAATTTTTGTTTGTGCGTTTTGCGGTGTAGATTCCGAGGCAGAATATATGGAAAACGAATCTTATACTGGATGTTTGTTGCCAGGGAGATCTCCATTTAACAAAAAATATATATATATTGTAATGAATATTATGATTCTAAAGATAATTTATTGATTTATTTATTTATGAATTTGACTGATTAATATTTGATATTATTATTAGCAACAAGATCTTTTCCTCTGGGGTGTTTGGTTACGCCAGTTTCCAGTTGGATTATTAGGTATGTGAATGAAAAATTTGATTCAATTATAATTATAAATTTATTACAAAATAGTTAAATTAAAACAGTAATATTGAAGTTTAATAAGGAAAAAGAAAGGCCTTTTAGTAATGTTACAGATCAATAGCTCATAAAGTCTGGCAGAGTTGAGTGGCCAGTTATTCCGTAACATGAATTTTCTAATATTTAAATAAAGCATGCACTGCCTACCTTTAGGTTCCGGATCGTATGGGGGGATGCACCGTAGCTAGCCGGCTAGAGTTGTCCCTTTTTCTCGTCTGGCACTTGATCACTAATATGGTCAAATCAAGAAGAACATGCGTTCTGCATCGGTCGTACTGGGCTACTGCCCGCTGGTTTTTGGCAATAGGCCACGCTCGGTTAAGCAGTGCAGTGCTACCGCGATTTTTCATAATAAAGCAAAATAAAATTACGTGAAAATTATAAAGCAAAATACACTGAACGTTTCTGTAACATTCTCCCCCGCGAAATGCATGTTTATGCATTTAAAAATCAAAACAAAAGTATCAATTGAATAAGAAAGATAAAGCAACTTATATAAACCAATAAAAAATGAAATAAAATAAAGCATTACCTGTGTGAAAATTTTATAACTTAAAAATAAATATACAAAATAGATTACATTTAATTGTCTGAATCAGGTAAAGGACATAGCTTGACCAGAGGACGTTTTAAACACCCTTTAGCCGTGCGCACTATAGCAACCCTAGCAACACCATCTGGTCCCATAACTAATTGCGTGATGCGAGCTAAAGACCACTGATTTGGTGGCATATTTTCTTCTTTAATCAAAACCAGCACCCCTTCGCGTGGTTTTAGCGCATTTGAAGTTATCCACTTGGATCTTTGCTGCAAGGTTTGAAGATATTCTCGATGCCAACGCTTCCAAAAATCTTGATGGATTTTCTGCAGAAGCTGCCACCGAGAGAGACGATTCATTTGCACAGACGTCAAGTCAGGCATTGGTAACGCTTGAAGCGGCTCCAGGGTTAAAAAATGGCCTGGAGTTAAAGCATTAATATCCTCAATGTCATCAGTTAGGGGGGTGATAGGTCTTGAATTGAGAACGGATTCGATTAACACTAAAACCGTATAAAACTCCTCGTAAGTTAAAATTTGTTGTCCGATAACGCGAGAAATATGACCTTTTACACATTTGATTCCTGCTTCCCATAGGCCACCAAAATGTGCACCCGATGGTGGATTGAAGTGAAAAACAATATTTTCGTGTTCTGAAGCAGCTTTTATTAATTGGGTTAGTTCTTTATTTGCAGCAACAAAATTGGTACCGTTGTCACAATAAATATTTGACACCCTACCACGTCGAGCAATAAATCTTTGTAGCGCCGCCAAAAATGAGTCAGCCGAGAGACTGCTAGCGAGTTCCAGATGCAACGCCTTGGTAGCAAGGCAAACAAATAAGCAAAGATAAGATTTAATGGTGCGAACACCGCGATGACGACTATAAGTGATAAGAAACGGACCCCCAAAATCCACACCGCAATTAGAAAAGGGTTTGACCGCAGAAATACGAGCTTTAGGAAGATTTCCCATGGGAGGTTGATAGGGCAATGGCGAATGTTTGCGACACTTAAAACAATTTTTTATTACTGAGTTGACAGCTCTCTTAGGGGAAAGTACCCAAAAGTTCTGAGAAAGTAAAAATTGGGTGGTACGGCAACCAGCATGTAAATGTTTTTTGTGAAAATATTCTATTAGTAAAGTGGTTAAGCGGCTTTGACGTGGTAGTAACAGGGGATGTTTTTCATTGTATGGAAGGTTTGAATTCTGTAATCTCCCTCCAACACGAATAAGATTGTTTTCAACAAAAGCGTGTAATTTTTTAAGCGGCTTAGAAAATGATTTCCTAGAAAGTTCATCCTCGAAATGAACTTCTTGAGTTCTTTTGACAAGCACGAGTAGAGATTGAAACAATTCAGAAACACTCAAACGACCTGTCCTATTCTCTGATTTAAATTTATTAGCTAAAAATCGTGAAACAAAAGCTAAAATGCGTTGGATTTTACTCAATGAGGAGTGCGAGTTGAGTAAAACGTCTATAAAATTTTCTTTACTAGCCACGGCTAAAATAGTAATTCGTTTTTTATCGTAGGCGGCTGGAGAAAGTAGTGTGTCCGGAATCCGTGGAAAAATGATTTTGGAGGCATAAAGAAAGCTGGGACCCTTAAACCATGAAGACAAGTTCAATAATTCCGACGGTAGTATACCTCGAGAAGCAGCGTCTGCGGGATTATTCTTAGTGTCAACATAGTACCAATAGTCAGAAGGAATTTTGTCTTGAATATAAGACACACGATGAGAAACAAAAGTTTTATACTGATGGGGCAATCCCTTTATCCAATGTAAAGTGACTTGCGAATCCGACCATGCGTATATGCGGGAAAAGGTTACTGAGTGGTATGTTTTTAGGGTAAAAGAAACTAACTTCGATAATAACACAGCAGCGCAAAGTTCAAGACGTGGAATAGTTATCTTTTTGAGAGGGGATACTTTGGATTTAGAGCAAATAAAGCTAATAGAAATGTCATTATTACTATTGATCGTTCGTAAATATACAACCGCAGAATAACCTCTCTCACTGGCGTCGCAGAACGCGTGCAGCTCGTAGTGACATGAGCCAGATATCTTTAATTTACGTGGAACCTGAAGATGACTGAGAAGTGGCAATTCTTGTTTATATTGGATCCACACGCGATCAATGTCCGGAGGAGGTCTCTCATCCCAACTGAGTCCAGAAACCCACAGTCTTTGTATCAAATATTTCATAAAAAAGGTTATGGGGGATAGAAAACCTAAAGGGTCGTAAACCCGGGCTAACTCTGATAGCATAGACCTTTTTGTACATGTGACATTTTCCTGGGGAGAAACACTAAACAAGAAGGAGTCAGATTGGGAGTTCCATTGCAACCCCAAAACTTTAAGGCAAGAATTATTTAAGTTGGCTTCAAAATTAAGTAAATTAGGGTTTAAATAAGATGGCGGCAAATGTGACAAAAGTGAAGATTCGTTAGCGCACCACTTGCGCAATTCGAAACCTCCGATCTTAAGCAGATCTCTGAGTTCATTAATGAGGGTTTTAGCTTCGGCAAAAGTTTCGGCACCAAAGACAAAATCATCGATATAGGAAGAGGTGGATAAAACCTGGGAAGCAAGAGGAAATTTATGACCATGATCCAAAGCGAGTTGGCGAAGAGTCCTGAGTGCCAAAAAGGGCGCAGAACTCACACCATAAGTAACAGTTTTAAGCCGATATTCTCGAATTTCCTCATGGGAAGAGAATCTCCAGAATATTCTTTGATATTCTTGATCGTCAGCTGAAACCCATATCATGCGATACATTTGCTTTATGTCAGCACATAAAGCATAGTTGTACAAGCGAAAATTAAACAAGATAGAAATAATGTCTTGCTGCAATTTTGGATCTACAAACAAGCAATCATTTAAGGATTTCTGATTAGGTAACTTGGCTGAACAATCAAACACCACTCGTAGTTTTGTGCTCACCTTCTCAGGCCTCCAGATACAGTGGTGGGGAATGTAATAAATTCCTTGACCGATCTGATCGGGAGGTATACAATCCATGTGACCTAGCTCTAAATATTCTCGCATAAACTCAGAATATTGAGAATAAAGTTCCGGCTGTTTTGCAAGACGTCTTTCTAAAGACAAGAAGCGATTCAAAGCGAGTTCCCTCATACCTTGGAATGTAGGAGAAATTTCACGAAAAGGCAGTGATACTATATAATGACCATCGTCAGAACGCCTGAATGTATCTCGATATTGTTGTTCACAAAGAGTATCATCTGGATTTGCAATTGGACTCGGTATAGGTAAAGATTCCATTTCCCAAAAGTTACGTAAAGTATCATTAAGCGATATATAAGAACAAAATATTGGAAAAGCAAAAGTAGGTGATGAAAAGGTTAATTTTCCCATTATGGTATAACCAAAAATAGTATTAATAGCGTCTGGTTCCCCATCTTTGCCCATAATACTTCCCGGCAAAACAATTTTGGAGAATATGTCAGCGCCTATCAAAATAACAATATTTCCTGGAATATTAAAAGAATCATCAGCAAGAGGCAAAGTTTTAAGGTATGAGTAAGTTTCAGTGGCGATAGAAACCGCAGGCATTTTGCTACAAATATTATCAACAATGATCGCATCGCAATGCAAGATTGGGAATACTTTACCTCGTGGTTTAAGGGAAAGGGTTACCTTTCCCTGGGTAAGATTAGATTTCATAGAATCAATGCCGTTTATTTCTACGGAAAATTCTGATTTTGTCAAACCCAGTTTACTATGCGCCCTGCGCGTTATGAACGTAGATTGGCTTCCTGAGTCTAATAAACAACGAAGTGGTTGATAGAAATTGCGGTTATTCAAAACATCAACTGAGGCGGTAGCTAATAAAACATGAGATCGAGTATGGGAACTTATTAATTGCATACAAGTAGTACCAGAGTCATCAACTCTGGGCATTTTCTGTCGTCAGACGTATACCGTCTGGACTAGCAGAGTTTGACGCAGGGGTAGCGGTTTGAAGCAAATTAGAAGAAACCCCAGCATTTGTATTTTTATCAAAGTGCAGCAAAGTATGATGAGTTTTGGATGAGCATTTTTTACAACAATGAGAAGAGCGGCATGACTTTAAATCATGAGAAGAGCTAAGACAATTAAAGCAGAGGTGTGACTGTTTACAAAAACTATATCTCTCTTGCGGGGATTTATTAGCAAAAACTAAGCATTTGTATAAAGAGTGATCAGCCTTACAAAGAACACAATTGGCGGCAGGCGATTTATTTATAAATAGTGACGAAAGACGGGAACATTGACCTGGAGTCGACTTTTTAGAGCGATTGGTAGAATTACGTAAACCACTACAAGTTGGTTTAACCAACGGCATTGAAGGATCAAATGTGGGTTTACCAGATTTATCAAGGTTACTCAAGGCTATGCATTGATTCTCTAAAAAGGCGAATAGATTGGCATACGTAGGTACGTCATTTGATTTATGTTCTAATTGTTCAAATAGTGTCACAATCTCTTGATCGAGTCGCTGCATTAAAGTCATTACCAGGATAAAATCCCAATGATCAACTGGAAACCCCATTACTTTAAGTGATTCTAAATTTTCCGAGAAAATGTCTAACAAATTACGCAACGACCCTGCTTCAGAAGAATCAATTTTAATTGTATTTGAAATAGCATCCCAATGAGCTTTTGCTCGCAATCGTTTATTGGAATAACGTTTAATAATCATATTATAAGCAATGCTATAGTTTTCACCTGTAATTCTCATATGACGAATAAGTGATAAAGGTTGTCCTTCAAGGGACGTTTTCAAATAGTTAAACTTTTCGATAGCAGAGATAGAGGCATTATTATGTACAAGAGCGTCAAACAAATCAATGAAGGTATCAAATTCTAAAGTCTCCTGAAAATTTTACAAGATTAATTTTAGGTAAACGAATTTGAGTTTCAGGACTGAGATGACTTGAGTTTATTATTGAATGAGGCGACGTGGTGCTAGAATCACCAAATAAATCATCAACAGCAGATTTAATGACAAAAAATTGATTTAGAAATCCCTCTCTAATGGGCTCTTCCTCTTCTATACTATTAGCCAGCTCGGGAAGGCCTAACAAAATGGAAATTAAATTGTTATGATGTTTTAAAAACTCCGTTCTAGTTTCATCAATTTCCTGAGCTCTACATTTAAATAAACTACGTACAGATTTATCGGTTTTAGCACGCTCGGCTAAATCGAAGACTACCTGTATATCATTCAAGCAACTTTTGCGATAAAGTTTGTATTTATTTATCCTGTCCATTTTAAACAAAAAATAGGCGCAAAAATTAAATTATTTCGAAGCAACAACAACAACGAAAATAAGGCGAGCAAAAACAATCAATTAGCAGCGATAATAAATAAATTTTAAAAATATTAGAAATCAAGAACCGGTGCGATGTTTACCTAAAATCTACAAACTGGTGCGCGCACGGTACCTTCCTACCAACGATAATCAAAAAAATTAAACGAGAATTAATGGCGATAAGCAAAATGTTAAAATTAACAATAATTCAACAAAATTTTCACACAAATACAATGGTTTATAAGAATAGCAAATTAATGAATCTTTTAGCAAAATTGATGGAAATAGTTATAGCAATGCAACTAATATGATTAAAAGGACAATAATTGAAAAAAAGGTTTTTTTTTGAGCAAAAAAATTATATTTATAAAAAAAAAGCGCAAATCTGTGTTAAATAAGAAAAATAATGTTATCGACTGATTACGATCCGGCTCGAAGGACCAATGTTACAGATCAATAGCTCATAAAGTCTGGCAGAGTTGAGTGGCCAGTTATTCCGTAACATGAATTTTCTAATATTTAAATAAAGCATGCACTGCCTACCTTTAGGTTCCGGATCGTATGGGGGGATGCACCGTAGCTAGCCGGCTAGAGTTGTCCCTTTTTCTCGTCTGGCACTTGATCACTAATATGGTCAAATCAAGAAGAACATGCGTTCTGCATCGGTCGTACTGGGCTACTGCCCGCTGGTTTTTGGCAATAGGCCACGCTCGGTTAAGCAGTGCAGTGCTACCGCGATTTTTCATAATAAAGCAAAATAAAATTACGTGAAAATTATAAAGCAAAATACACTGAACGTTTCTGTAACAAGTAATTATAAAAGAACTTACTTGATGTGAATTAAGTTAAATTAACCAATGTTGTTTATGTAATGGCAAATAAGATTATCAAATACACTAATTATTAAATATCAAGTAAATTCCTTTGTTTTTTTAAATTATAAAATTCAACTAACTACTACAAAAATTTTTACAATTTTATCTGACCTTGAAATAAAGTCCTGCTTCCTGATTGGTGGAAAAATCTGTAGTTGATCTATGAAAAACGGAGACGAACGAAGCGATACTTGGAACCTCCGACCTTGGCAAAATGTCGCCTTATTAGACGTTTGGACTCTCGTGTAATATTATTGTGTTTTGTTTGTTCCTCAAATTTGATACAGTTTAGTGTTTGTTGGATTACTGTTCGTTTTATTGTATTAATAATGGTAAGTACACTTATATTCTTCTTTTTTATCGACCAAAAACGTTTTAATTTCACTTTTGGATTCAATCTTAGTAATGTCACTTTTTTGTCACTTTATTTTACTTTTTGATTGTTTTACTTTATTCTTAACGTCACTATTTAACACTTTATTATGATAACTACTTTAAAAACTGTTTGTTCAAATTGACTGTTCACACTCAGATCTTCACTGTTTGACTTCCAATAATAAACTCCCCCTGTTCAGTCTTTTATAGGTTTCAAACTTCTAGATTATTCGTTTTTTGTTCTAGAGCTTAGTCATTTCTGGGAAAAATATGTGTATCTCTTTCTTTCATATTTATGATTAGACATACTCGCTTTGTCTATCATCGATAATTCCAGAATAAAATATAGTAAAATATATCTGTCTCCTTTTTACACATTATCTGTCCTTTTTTTACACATTATATAATCAATTTTCGCGAAGTTTCTACTAAGTACTAGATATAATATCGATACATTATATAATAAAATAATTTCCAACTTAAAATTTTCTTACAAATACACAAAATATACAATAAAATAATACAATATGATTAAAATTATTGGATTTAGTTAAATTAAACAACTTCTGTTGATATTTTAATCATTATACTATTGTCAAATATTTAAACATTACAATCAGCCCCCGATTATTTAAAAATATTTGTATAGTTATATAGAAATTTTTTTAAATAATCTGTTAAACATTTTGAAATTCTAAGTATATCATACGATATTTTTTTATACTAACCATGGTACAAAAATTTGTTTTGTGAACATTTAATAAAAATGAAGAAGAATCCTTTTTACCGTTCCGTGCACAGGGTCTAGTTCTTAGTTCTATGATCAAATCAAATCAAATGTCAAATTTTAAAATTATCTGTTTATTAACTGCAAATTAAATTTGTGTATCCTTTAATTAATATGTTATGTTAAATTGATCTAAATATCATCTTTATATGTTTTAGGATTTTGAAAATATCTGCATCTGAGGATTTTTTTAAAATTATTTATTTTCTTGAATAAACAGCAACATTTTAACATTATATTTGATATGGTTTTGAACTGCATATAAATAAGATTGTTTTTTTTTTTTTTTTCTTAACTGAATCACTCTAAGTAAGTATTCATCTTAATAGATACTTTATCATCTTGTCTAAGTGTTGTTAGATCTTAACTTCTTTTACTCACTTGTATCTGTTGTTTACAATTTAAATTTATTAAGTATGTTTTCCTCCAATGAAACTATTTATTGGATTACAGAGTTTATTCTTGTTAAATTGTATTATTTCTTTTAATTGTTTATATTATGTTTAATTTAATTGGTTCCATCTATAGGCAATAATAGCAATGAAGTTTAAAATTTTCGTCATTTTGTTTCATTATATTTCTTGGAGTATTTTGTAAATAGATTATAATATATTTCCCTCAACTATCAACTTCTTATCACATCATCTTTCTTCTACTATACATACAATTATCATAATCTTATACTTATCATTTCATATTCATCATATAATCTTTATACCTTCTTAAATCATCATCAATAAACATTTTATATCATTTCATCTTATACACACTCGTGTATCTTCCACAAATAAATCATAATCATTTCCATTTATACCTCTAGTTCCTTAATAACTCCTATTTACACTGTTCTCCAAGTACTTATCTTCTAATATTTTATATTTGTTTGTATCTTGGTGCCAATTAATATTAAACTTTATATTTCTTATATGTAGTCAGGTATTTTGTTTTATTTATAGAATTAATGCTATAGTTTCATTGTTTTAAATTATTTGTACTGATCAAATTAGTTTTATAATTATTGATAATTTCTATTACTTGAACAATTATAATATTAGTGTTTGTTGAATATTTATGTTTTCATATATCCAATAGATTATTAGTTGTTCTTTTACTTAGTATGATTTAGAGTGATTTATTAATTGGTTTTATTTTCCTTTTTTCAGGTAATATTTTAGATAAATCCATAAACTTACTTGTACCATATATGAAAGATGTTTTGTCACCGATGCAGCATTTTTCTCAAAATCATGATGTCAAAGTTGTTGCCTTAGGAGTTTTATTATTGTTTTAATTTCTAATCTTATTGTTAATGTTGTTTTGCTTATTTTAATGTTGTGGTTGCCATATTAATAACATTTACTATTATAGTTACTATACTAATAATCTTAATTCTATATCTTATATCTATTTCCTATACTACTATGTACACATGTGAATACTCTTTATCTAGTTTCTTTTCTTTCTTACTTTCCAATTTTGTTTATTATATTTAATTGATGTGGTTATTATCTTTTGGTATACCTTCTTATTTATTATATACTTTTTATTCGAGTTTTTATTGTCATAGTTATATGATGTATTATATTGTAATTGTCTTATAATTCCATTCTTATTGTCAATTCTTGAATTATGTTCTTGTTTATTTGTTCTGATGTATGTTTCTTCTGTTATATTCATTAGTTTATAGTAGTTTGGTGTTGGTTCATAATTTGTATGTACTTTTATTGTGTTATCATTATCTAGTCTCATTTTATAGTAATGTTGTATGTTCGGTTGTATATTTGTCACATTGTTGTAGCATCTTAAATTATAATGTAGTTTCTTTGTCCTAATTTCTTCTTGTGTATTTTCTTTTACTGTCATCCTTTATTAATTTGAGTTTTAAATATTCTTTATATATTATATTTTTCTTGTATAGGAATTCCTTGATTAAACTATTTTTATGTATATCAATAGTATCTATGTTTCTTAAAACTTTTTCAAGTAGGTTTATGTTCCTTATAACTTTCATATTACTATCTTTTGTCTTAATTATATTAGTTTCTGTTTTTGTTTCAATTTCATTATTTTTGTTTTGTTCAGTAAGTTTATTGGAGATAATTTCTTTTTCTACTACAGTTTCATTTTTATCATCTTCTAATGCTTTCTTCGGTTCAATGGTTTCATCAATATTGTGAACATTCTTTTCATCTAATATTTGTATTTCTTCTATTATTCTGTCTTGCTCATTTTTGTTGTTTGTCTGTATTTCTATAATATCATTTTTTAAAGTTTCCTCTTCTTTTTGGAACTGGTTTTTAATGTCTTCCTTTATTTCCTCTATCATAGTTTGATTAAGTTTTTCCATATCTTCTTTTATTTGTTTTTGTGTATTTTCAATTTTGTTTTCTAAACTTCTATTTAATTCTTTGTTTTGATATTTAATCTCTTCTTGTAGTTCCTTCTTTTGACTGTCCATCTTATCCTGTAATTCTTTATTTTGTCTTTTTATTTCATCTATCTTTTCCAATTTTGAGTTCATTTCTTTATTTTCACTTTTTATATCTTTTAGTTCCTTCTTTTGACTTTTTATCTCATCTTGTAGTTCTTTATTTTGACTGCTCATCTGTTCAAGTAAATGTTTCATCATATCCATCAATTGTTCATTATTGTCTTTTGTTTCTTTAGGTTTTTCTATACTATCATATCTCACGCAGACAAAACCACCTCTTTCCATGGTTTGTTGTGCTTGAGTAGAAGTTAACTGTTCTTCTGTTTGAAATATGTATTCTTCAGGATTTATTCCCTCTTCTATTAGTACTTCCTGTAGTCTTTCTATTAATGTTTCTCTTGATCCTTCAGTATCTAAATTCCTGGTTTCTAATTCTTTTTTAAGTTCTGATAAGCTTAGTTCTTTTAATGTCTTTCTTGATTCCATTTTGATTATTTATTGTTTAAGTATTTAGTATAATAATTTATTTTATTAGATTTGATTGTGTTATTATATTATAAGAAAATTGTACTTATGTTACAATAAAATGCAAAAGGTATGTTTATCTGAATAAAATATCATATTATGTTGTCTTTTAATAAGAAAAAACCTTCCTATAGTTTAATATTAAATTGTCTACTATTTTTCAACAGAAATTGTTTATCTAAAAACCTAATTTTCCAACAGAAACGAGCCCCACGTTGGGCGCCACTTGTAATGAATATTATGATTCTAAAGATAATTTATTGATTTATTTATTTATGAATTTGACTGATTAATATTTGATATTATTATTAGCAACAAGATCTTTTCCTCTGGGGTGTTTGGTTACGCCAGTTTCCAGTTGGATTATTAGGTATGTGAATGAAAAATTTGATTCAATTATAATTATAAATTTATTACAAAATAGTTAAATTAAAACAGTAATATTGAAGTTTAATAAGGAAAAAGAAAGGCCTTTTAGTAATTATAAAAGAACTTACTTGATGTGAATTAAGTTAAATTAACCAATGTTGTTTATGTAATGGCAAATAAGATTATCAAATACACTAATTATTAAATATCAAGTAAATTCCTTTGTTTTTTTAAATTATAAAATTCAACTACTACAAAAATTTTTAAAAGTTTACAATTTTATCTGACCTTGAAATAAAGTCCTGCTTCCTGATTGGTGGAAAAATCTGTAGTTGATCTATGAAAAACGGAGACGAACGAAGCGATACTTGGAACCTCCGACCTTGGCAAAATGTCGCCTTATTAGACGTTTGGACTCTCGTGTAATATTATTGTGTTTTGTTTGTTCCTCAAATTTGATACAGTTTAGTGTTTGTTGGATTACTGTTCGTTTTATTGTATTAATAATGGTAAGTACACTTATATTCTTCTTTTTTATCGACCAAAAACGTTTTAATTTCACTTTTGGATTCAATCTTAGTAATGTCACTTTTTTGTCACTTTATTTTACTTTTTGATTTTTTTTACTTTATTCTTAACGTCACTATTTAACACTTTATTATGATAACTACTTTAAAAACTGTTTGTTCAAATTGACTGTTCACACTCAGATCTTCACTGTTTGACTTCCAATAATAAACTCCCCCTTAACGACCTCTGTTCAGTCTTTTATAGGTTTCAAACTTCTAGATTATTCGTTTTTTGTTCTAGAGCTTAGTCATTTCTGGGAAAAATATGTGTATCTCTTTCTTTCATATTTATGATTAGACATACTCGCTTTGTCTATCATCGATAATTCCAGAATAAAATATAGTAAAATATATCTGCCTCCTTTTTACACATTATATAATCAATTTTCGCGAAGTTTCTACTAAGTACTAGATATAATATCGATACATTATATAATATCGATACATTATATAATAAAATAATTTCCAACTTAAAATTTTCTTACAAATACACAAAATATACAATAAAATAATACAATATGATTAAAATTATTGGATTTAGTTAAATTAAACAACTTCTGTTGATATTTTAATCATTATACTATTGTCAAATATTTAAACATTACAATATATATATATACTTGTTATGTAGTATTTTCTTGGGCTCATAGGTCCGGAAATATATATATATATATATATATAATTAAATTTCTGTTATTTGCCGACTAATAGGTATTAAACCAGAATTTTTGGGGTAAACGGCAATGTTTTTTAAGAAAACTCTTTTACTTGTTTTCCAAGCTTTTGAAATACATTTATTTCATTTTCAAGGAATAAGTGCGAGTTAAAACAAAATTGGTATATATATATACATCAAATTAACAGATCATCAACACGTTTTGTAAAATACACCAAAAAATTATCTAATTGGAAATAAAAACAAGTTTATCCTGATTTGTCCAGCAGTTAATGTTATTATTTTAGTTGCAATATTTCCTACATCAAAGATAGGACGTTTGCGCTAAAATATTGGTGACCCCGACGTGATAGACCGTAGTCCGACGTGATAGACCGTAGTCCGACGTAATAGACCGTTGCTCGACGTGATATTCCCCAGCCGGAAGCGTTTGTCTGCAGCCCAACGTGTTGTCGCAGTTTTCTGATCTTTCCGTCCTAAGCAGTTTCCTCTAACTACAGTTTTTCAACGATACAAGACCGTCTACAACGAGAATCGACACGGTGCAAGGTTGTTAAGAAAAAACACCCCGTCGATTTATTTTTTTATAATTATACAATATTCATTTCGCGATTAGTTTGTAAATTTTAAATTCCCAACGTGCAACCAAATATGTCAGTTGACGAACAAATTGATGACATTAAACATGTTAAATTTCCGACTTTTTGGCACGCTAAGCCCGACATATGGTTTAAACAAGTAGAGGCACAGTTTTTTGTTAATAAGCTTAAGGCTGACGACACCAAATATCATTTGACCCTAGCGAATTTACCTAGCGATATTTTTTGCGAATTAGTCGATATAATAGACTCTCCTCCAGTCAGAGACAAATATGAGAATTTAAAAAAGAAAATCATTAGCAGATTAACCTTGTCCCAAGAACAACGTTTGGAAAAAATTATTAACAACGTGGAATTGGGAGATCGTAAGCCATCAGCTTTTTATAGGGAATTATGCTTGCTTGCAGGGGATAAAAATAACCAGGTCGTTGACAAAGAGCTTCTAAGCAAACTATGGGCAAGACGTCTTCCAAAATTTTTGTCGATAAGTTTGATTTCTTACGACAGTAAGTCGTTGGAGGAGAAATTGGACTTAGCAGATAAAATTTGGGAAGCCAGTAAAAGTAATTTTTCTCACAACGTTTCGGAAGTCTCAGAACAAAAAAATTCTTTTTCTGACATTTTTGCTGATTTTTCAAAAAAATGTGAGATTATGTTCTCCAATTTAACTGAACAGCAATCAATTTTATGTAAGGAAATTGAAACTTTAAAAGAAAACAATTCGTCGCGAAATAAAAAAGAGTCTTTTTCGTGTAGAAAGTGTCGCAATAGGTCTCAAAGTCGCAGCCGACATGAAAACGATGATGAAGTTATATGCTTTTATCATAAAAAATTCAGAAAAGATGCTAGAAAATGTAGCGGACCTAATTGTTTGCTGTATGAAGATTTTAAAAGTAAAAATCCTTCTTGTTCAAAAAACGAGTAGAATTTTCAACCCCAAATAAGGCAGAAACGTTTTCAATAACTTCCAAAAGACTTTTTATTTTTGATAAACGTAATAAACTTAATTTCCTAATCGACAGCGGAGCGGATATAAGTGTTGTTCCCATTTCTTCTTTTAACAAAAATGAACGAGACAATTCTTATGTAACTTCTGCAAGCGGAAATCGCATTTTTACTTATGGCAAGCAATCCATAAATGTGGATCTAGGTTTAAGGAAGAATTTCCCCTTTCATTTCACTATAGCGGAAGTAAAAAAACCTATTATAGGAGCTGATTTCCTAACTAAATATGATATTCTTATAGATCTTAAAAATAGAAGAATCATTGATAAGCAAACAAAGCTAGTGAGATTAGGAAAGGCTGTCGAAATAGATGAAAACGTTTTTGATTTGCCTAAACTATTTGCGGTTGAAAATCAGTATACTAATTTGCTTAAAAAATATTCAAATCTTTTTTCAGAACCTAATTTTAGAATCACCCCGAAACACAATACAAAGCATCATATTGTTACTAAAGGACACCTTCCGTTTTCAAAACCCAGGAAGTTAAATTCTAAAAAATTCAAAATTGCCAAAAAAGAATTCAGATCCTACCATATCTGATGGATCTGATACTTCTGATTAAGAAATTTTTTTGAAATCTATCCGAAAAACATAGTACATTAATTCAAGAAGATAACATTGCTGATGTTGAACCTACTCCAGGCAGTTCGAGCGAACCTCCATCCAAGAAAAAGAAAAAGGCCAAACCTACATATTGTAATATTATTTGTGCGTTGTGCGTCAATTGGTAATATGATTTACCTGTTGATAGTGATTTTATAAAATTATTTAGTTAACTTTTTTGAAAAAATAACAATATACCAAAAGAAAAAATGTAATTTACAATAAAACAAACATTAAGCTTAATTTCGTCTTTAATTAGTTGTAAAAGATACTTCATTAATTAACAGAATTTATAAATGTTTATCACACAAAAATTATGATAGTTAAATACCTCGGCTAGGGGTGAGTAAGTTCATTAGCTCTGACTATTGTACAATATTTGTTTCTTTAAGAAATTATAAGGGCGCCACTGAAATCTTTTTATTTTTTATGATACTACTGAAGAAAGTTGTTTTAAGCTGAGTTATTTAAATAAGTATCATGAGATGACAGAAAGATGTCAGAAAAAACTGTCTATGAAGATAAAAAAAATGAATTGAAAAGGTACAAACATGTAAAAGATAATAAGATTTCCTTGGTGCTGAAATTAATGAGGTAGAGAATACGTTACAACAAAATAATCCGCAAACAATTCTTTAAAAATACTTATGCTACTACAGTTGACGATATAGATAGATATACACGGAAATAAAAGAGAAAAAATATGGGAACAGTAAACTTGATAGATCTCAATAAACTTATCTGTTACGATAGTCGACGATCCTTCGCCGCACCTTGGGGTCGCTACGGCACTGTCTAGGTGGTTCCAAATGATTATAGAGGATCACTAGTGGAGGGATGATCTGCCCCAGTTGTAGAGATAATCCAGTTACGAAGCTTACAGTTTACAAGTTAATTAAGTTTATGTAATCTCCAAATTCAAGAGATGCTTCTGGTTTTTCTGGTTCTTCAATTAAAGAGTTGCCTCTAGTTTACTAAAGAGTTGCCTCTAGTTTACTAAAGAGTGGCCTCTATTTTACTGTTTTATATTCCAACTTTCTGTATATGACAGTAAATCAATAGAAGAAATGAGACTCGAATAATTATTAAAACTTATTGAACTCGATAATGCCAACTCATTAGTACACCTCGTAGTGTCGCTACTTTGAACTTTCAATTATAATTATAGAGACCGTATTCATTATTTTATTATTAAAAATGTTTTATGATAGATGGAGCTAGCGGTACTAATTATTTAGGATACCAGGTGCTTAAAATGTTAACAGGTACTGTTACACCCCCTCTACTAGATATAAAAAAATTTTGCAGAAGGCAAAATTTTTTGTTGTTTAATATCAGAGAAGATCTCCAACGTAAGTTTAAGCAAAACAGTTATATAGAATAAGTAAGGATTATAAGGAATTAAAAAAATAACATAGGAAAAGGTTAAAGTTATTTAAAGAAATAAGGATTAGTCAGTATGTCCTTGTTGTCACATTCGTTACTTGTATGTAAAAGTAACCATTCCAGAGTTGCGCCAAACATATCAGAGAGATGGCCTCGTGCTCTGGCGATTTGTTTCAAGGCAGCACTGCAATGCAATGCAAAAACGACAAAGAAAGTTAAAGAAGAAAAAAAAAAAAAGACAAAAACTAGTAAAGAAAACGCAAAGGAAAAATTAAAAAAAAATAAAAGTTAGAAAGAAAAGAGAAAAGAAAGCAGAAATGTGTTAGATAATAATCATCAGATAGAGAAGGAAATAAATAAAAGAAATTAGAAAATTAGGAAAGACAACATAAACGAACTTTAGACACAAGTGGCCTATAAAAAGTGGGACAAGTCCCGGGCGAGCCACCTACACCCAGCAATTAAGTTGCCAACTGAAATTGGACTCTACGTTACAAAAAATTAATGAATGGTACTGTGTGATGTGTTTCCACACCACCCAGGCCTTAAAAAAAAATACAAAAATGATTAATTAAAAAAAACAAATAAGACCTTTTTTAACAAGAAAGGAATAAAACTTCCAAAAACCCGTCATGAGGTTAACTATTGTAAGATATGGATGACATAATCGGTAGTACCTTTTTTCTATCGGAAAGGAACAAAAAAACCGTAAAAGTCAAAATCTGTACTAAATAAAGTCGCAAACGGTATTAGATAAGGTGAAAATCGGTATTAGATAAATTCACAATAGATAAGAAAAGTTCTATATAGTTTTTACATCATCAAATGACCAATAATACAGTCAGTGCAAAATATACCTATTTAAAAATTACAAAAAAATTACCAAAAATTATACTTTAGAGCTATATAAATTGTACTTTCTCATACTAAATACTTGAACCAAAAAACAAAAGCCACATTATGTTTTAACATTTCCTAGCTAAAGACAATCTGTATACTCATACAGATACGATAAGATAACCCAGTAGACATTCACGCTGTATACTGCCAAAGGTACTTAAACCCGTACGCGACAGAATACATACAGTATGCACGATAAAAATGACTCTAGGTACG
The DNA here is from genome assembly GCA_035357415.1 of Ophraella communa. NCBI lineage: Eukaryota > Metazoa > Arthropoda > Insecta > Coleoptera > Chrysomelidae > Ophraella > Ophraella communa. The sequence continues at coordinate 1,952,130 of CM068979.1, read as the reverse complement.
ATAAATCTAATACACATTAGCGTATAAGATACAAAACACGGTATATGAACCTTTAAAGGAAGAAAAAAAAAATCAATATATCCTGATATGCCAAATTGGCTTGATACATTAAAAATATTCCACCCAACAGTTCAATAACTTGCTCCCAGAACAAGCTAAATAAGATAAGATAAGCTAAGATAAGATAATTTTAAAACATATGCAAGACAGAGTTTATATAAATTTGTCCAAAATGTATTTTATAAGAGAAAAAAAATAAAACGCCCAATAAGATAATATGGTAAGATAGAAAAAGATAGTATAAGATAATATAAATAAGAAACATTAGATAAATAAGATAAAGTAACTTAACTGTTGTTAAAGTAAATAGGTATATCATATACTGACAAAGTAGAAAAAGAAAATAATGACTAGGTGAACACAGCGAACTAACAACAACCATCGAAGACATAACATTAAATGAATAAATTTTTGATAATTCAAACATAATAAAATGACGAGGAAGTCTAGGTAATGAGAACCTTTGAACTTGGAAAGGGGCCGTTAGCATCCACAGTAGCTATGACATATCCTAAGAACAACATTCATCATCTCCAAACCTTCCACACATTCACTACATCCGAAAAACAAAAAAATTGTATGTTTAAGTATAAGTTTACTCAGTGTCGGTTGAGTTTGTGTCTTCATTATTGTCTGATTTGTCTTCAAAATTGTCGTCATTATCATTATTTCCCGATAAATTTTATCAAAGTCAAGAAAAGATTTCAAAAATATTAAAAATACCAAACTTTTCGAATGTCTCGAGAAAAAACAAGTCCTGAATAATCGGAATTAAAGCAACTCGATATAAAGTACACCATAATCAGGTTATTTTAAAAAAGTGCAATACTAACTAAAATCTTATTAAAATAAGACAACAACAAAAATACAGGTACTAATTAGAACAAAAAAACGACAAGAGTGTAACGTAAACAAATTAAAATGTTTGTTTCAATTTAACTATATAAATTTGTAAATGAATATCTATCTTAAAAGAAAATTGTAAAAATATTAAATATTTTAAAAATCCAAAACTTTCCTAATTGTCAAGAAGAAGAGAAAGACAAAAGAAAACCAGTCCCAAACGAATAAAAATCAAACTGCTTCAATATAAATTACAAAGGTTATTTTTAAAACAACGCTAATATTAAAATTTCTATTTTAAAGTCATTAACCAAAAAAACAAAAAACTGGTACCTAAATAAGCAATAAAAAGTACAAGTTATTATCGTCGAAATAAACTGTTTGCTACAAATTTGAACAACCAATATAGTTAAGCAAATAAACATATTTATCAGTGTTGTACATGAGGGATAATATAGGTATTAAAAACACAATAGGAAAAATCAAAGGAAACTGAACTGTTTATAAAAATATTTAAAATAGTTAAAAAATTAATTACGAAAGATTAATATTGAGAATATTAAAAAAAATGATTTAATAAAAAAATAGTTTGTAGATATTTTCACCAAGTACTTTTCTCGAATAGAAAAACTATTTCCCAAAGAAAAAATTATTGTACAGTCAGAGAAAAAATGAAACCAGCGTTTGGGCGCCAATTTGTAATATTATTTGTGCGTTGTGCGTCAATTGGTAATATGATTTACCTGTTGATAGTGATTTTATAAAATTATTTAGTTAACTTTTTTGAAAAAATAACAATATACCAAAAGAAAAAATGTAATTTACAATAAAACAAACATTAAGCTTAATTTCGTCTTTAATTAGTTGTAAAAGATACTTCATTAATTAACAGAATTTATAAATGTTTATCACACAAAAATTATGATAGTTAAATACCTCGGCTAGGGGTGAGTAAGTTCATTAGCTCTGACTATTGTACAATATTTGTTTCTTTAAGAAATTATAAGGGCGCCACTGAAATCTTTTTATTTTTTATGATACTACTGAAGAAAGTTGTTTTAAGCTGAGTTATTTAAATAAGTATCATGAGATGACAGAAAGATGTCAGAAAAAACTGTCTATGAAGATAAAAAAATGAATTGAAAAGGTACAAACATGTAAAAGATAATAAGATTTCCTTGGTGCTGAAATTAATGAGGTAGAGAATACGTTACAACAAAATAATCCGCAAACAATTCTTTAAAAATACTTATGCTACTACAGTTGACGATATAGATAGATATACACGGAAATAAAAGAGAAAAAATATGGGAACAGTAAACTTGATAGATCTCAATAAACTTATCTGTTACGATAGTCGACGATCCTTCGCCGCACCTTGGGGTCGCTACGGCACTGTCTAGGTGGTTCCAAATGATTATAGAGGATCACTAGTGGAGGGATGATCTGCCCCAGTTGTAGAGATAATCCAGTTACGAAGCTTACAGTTTACAAGTTAATTAAGTTTATGTAATCTCCAAATTCAAGAGATGCTTCTGGTTTTTCTGGTTCTTCAATTAAAGAGTTGCCTCTAGTTTACTAAAGAGTTGCCTCTAGTTTACTAAAGAGTGGCCTCTATTTTACTGTTTTATATTCCAACTTTCTGTATATGACAGTAAATCAATAGAAGAAATGAGACTCGAATAATTATTAAAACTTATTGAACTCGATAATGCCAACTCATTAGTACACCTCGTAGTGTCGCTACTTTGAACTTTCAATTATAATTATAGAGACCGTATTCATTATTTTATTATTAAAAATGTTTTATGATAGATGGAGCTAGCAGTACTAATTATTTAGGATACCAGGTGCTTAAAATGTTAACAGGTACTGTTACAATATAAGTGGTTAAAAGAAGATATAAAAGGTGTCGAAAATAGAGAAAGTTTTACTCGAATAGTTAACGATTTTTTTTCACATAATATTTTTAATCAAATAGTAGAGCAAACACATCTTTACAGTACTCAAGAGAGAGTCAGCATTGACACTAACCGTAAAGAAACAAACTTTATTTCTATTGTTCTTTTAATGGGAATAATACAACTACCAGCATATGAAGACTATTGGGCAGCTGGTACTAGAGTTGAACAAATTGCTAGTATTATGCCAGTTAAATGATTCCAACTACCTAGACGTTATATCCATGTCAATGACAACAGCCTCGTTACACCGGATAACAAAGACAGATTTGTCAAGATACGGCCTCTTATTGAAAACATTCGTCAGAATTGTCGGAAATTTCATCTAGAAAATAACTACTTTGTTGATGAGACGATGGTGGCGTATAAAGGGACACGTGCAGGTAACTTACGGCAATACATAAAAACAAACCCCACAAATGGGGTTACAAGTTTTTTGTTATTGCTGGAGTCTCTGGATGTATACTAGATTTTATACCTTACTAAGGTTCAACCACTTTTCCCGAACTGAAAGAAACTCGCAATGAATTAACAGAAAATTCTTTGGGTGTTGGAGCTAGTGTTGTTATTTCATTGTGCAAGTCTCTCCATGAACCTCAGAACAGCATATTATATTTTGATAACTATTTTTCTAGTCTTGATCTGTTTTTGGGACCTATATTTTTTCTTATTTTTGTAAATGACTTAAATATGTTTTGTTCAAAGCCTGATAAGATTGTTCAATATGCTGACGATACCAATATTATTATGTCCCACAATGAAACCAATACCAATGCTGTCTCTGCTGAATTTACTACATATTGTAAAAATAATGGACTTAAAATTAATGTAACAAAAACACATTTTATGCATTTCTTACCAAAAAATGTAACTCCTAATTATAAATTTTATTTACATGTGAATGGCTCATCTATTGAAAGTTATACTACTACAAAATTTTTGGATAACCATAGATTCTAAACTTAGGTGGGAGACACACATAAATCAGGTATCTGCAAAATTAAGAACATGTTGCTATATAATAAGAAACTTAAGAGAAACTGTCTCATTTGGAATATTACGAATGATTTACTTTAGTTTGGTCCAGTCGGTACTTCAGTATAGGCTAATATTTTGGGGAAAGAGCGTTTATAGCTCAAAAAGAAATCTTAAGAAATATGTACGGCATTCCACGTTCAGCTACTTGCAAACCACTATTAAAGAAATCAAATATCCTAATACTTCCTAGCCTTTTAATTTACCACTTAATACTGTATACTGAGGATAATAAGAACAGGTTTGACAGAAATGGGGACATAAACTTATACAATACTAGAGGTAAATCAAATCTCCAACAACCCTTCTCTAGATTAGAAGTATCTAAACATGCGCCTGCTTTTCTTGGGATAAAATGTTATAATAAAATTTTAACCACAATCTCGATAAATAATCTTAGTAGTAAATGTTTCCGCAAAACTGTCTACATTTTTAATGGATAATACATTCTATCGTGTTGATGAATTTTTAAATTTTTAGAACAAAATTTTTTGGGGAATTTTGTAATGACCGTTAGATGTTTCTGTTTGGATCACTTTTGTAATAAATTTTTTAATGATTTTTTATATAAATATGTTTGTAGCAAATGAAACATCGACCATTGTTTGCCCCTACCGTAGACGCAACCACCCTCACACCTTACTACATACCACGTGCCTTTATCAGATTACGGCACCGTCTCACAGACGTACGTTACGGCATTATCGCATAATCCCAACATTTTTCCATAGGTACCACAGTAAAACACCATCGAGTATGAAGAATTCAGAAACAATTTTATATTGAATGAAATCTGTATTTTCTTATTAACTTGTGACTTGTTATTATTATTTATTTAATAAAATATACTTGTTACATGTTACAGTGGCGCCCAGCATTGAAGCCATAAATATTTTAAATTTTAAGAAGTTGATAATTAAGTGATAATTCGCGGCTTTTCAATTGTCAGCAACATCTTCCAACAAACCACACTTGCTTAGTTAGTTTTAGATATTATTATCGACATTAGTAAACGGCTTTGCAGTTATTGTTCTTCCTAGATAATGGGTGGTATGAATAAAAACGAAGTAAATGCTGATACTACAAATTAAAGAATTTACTTCGAAGTATCTGCTCCAGCATTAAGCATGTTGTAAGTTCCGGTAGTATTTACTTGTCGTCGAAGTATGTACTACACTGCTTGTAGTATCTTCTTTCACTACGTAGTATATGCTTCGAAAGGTGTAGCATCTACCCCACTTTGACCTAGTCGGGAATTACAACATTAACATAAGTTTATTAAATTTGTTTAATTTTATTTGAAATAGTCAGGTGTGTAGGTGTGTTTATTAAAATGTCTTCAGACGAAGGAATGCCCCAAAAAAAAGAATCCCAAAATGAAGATTTACAGTTAGCCTTCATTAATATGTTGGAAGACCATAAAATAATTTTGAATAAAAACATGACACATGCAATTAAATCTGCAAAAGGCAAAGCCCTCAGGGATTTAACGCATATTTACAATAAAAATACTAAACAAACATAAGATTGTAAACAAGTTATGAAGAAAATCAATAACATGAAAAGTAAAATTAAGAGTATCGTGGATAAGAAGAAAACAGGGAATCGGAAAGTTAAATTAAACCAATGGCAATAACAATTTACATAACTGCTAAGTTTTTAAGAGATATACATCAAGATTTTTAACAAATTGATGTAGAAGATGAACCAGTTACGTATGAATTATATGCTGAATCAAATAATGATGAAATTAGACGACGAGGAATCCAGTTCCGTAATGAAATTGCTGAACTGATGTATAGAGAACGTTGAAACAAAACACATTTTACTTTAACTTGTGGTGCCGGTATCAGTGCTTTAAGTAAGTGAAATATACATCCGAGTTATTTGTCGTTTGACATGGACTTTTTCGACAATGCATCTCCTATTACATCTAATCATGTCTATCTTGACATGTCTCAGTAAATATTTAAAACAAAAGAAGAATTTTAGTGGGTTTTTCCACAACCAAATTCTCAAATCTCCCTTCTACGACTGGACCATCCGTCCTGAGATTCCACCTGACTTTACTAAAACTTGGACTACTAGTCTTTTATACTTCCACTGTAGTTTTTCTGTCTCCTACTATACTCCCCTACACCCTGAATATTCCCATCCTAGTTTTAAACATTCAACCTTACATCCCTTCCCACTCTTGCTTTTTTATTCCATATGTGACATCGAGAGTCAAGCACATATTGACACCGCAGACAAAACGAGCGTGACAGGAGCTCGACTTTATCAGTTACTACGAAAGAAACATTGCACTTTAGTGAAAAATAACGCAACTGTTACACTGGCCGACGGACAACAACAAGCAGAAGTCCTTACTACATGCACTACAATCTATTTAGGAGGTCGAACGTACACCATTAATTTCGTAATGCTTCCAGAAGCAGTCGACAATACAACCTTACTGGGGACTGACTTTTTAGAGATACATAGATGCTGGTACTATGCAGCCGATCCACACAAACACTTTGAGTTTCTCCCTTAATACACTAATCTCGTCACGCCGAAAGAAGCACCATTGATAGCTCACAAGGATTCAACCATATGCTATAAGCTGCACCCTATAGATTTCGAAAAGCCAGCAGACACTGTTCAGCACGCTAAAGCCAACGTAATTAAACCTCCATCTCCACTGCCAGACGACACAGAAGAAGGAGAGTTCAAGAGATTGGCAAAGGAAAATAACCAAAATATTGCCAATGATTATTCTCCCGAGATGATTTACGACATATTTAAAGATAGCCTACCTGTATATTATCTAATTAATTCTCCTCCCAGGTATAGGGAAAACAATAAGGGATAGGGATAGCGACATTACAAGCTTTCGAAAGGGAACAACTGAATAGCTTGTTAGAATAATTCAAGGACTTGTTTAAAGAACATGGACCTCCAACTCCTTACGCAGAGCACAGGATTGACACCGGCAATCATGAACTGATTGCTAGTGCTCCCTATCGACTTGACTTAACGAAGCAGAATATATAACGCATCAAGCTCGACGAAATGTTGTTCAACAACATCATAGAAGAGAGCGATATGCCGTGGACAGCTCAAGTAGTGCTCGTGCTCAAAAAAGATAATGATGTCAGATTATGTGTAGATTATCATCGCCTTAATGCCATTACGGTACCTTCAAAGTATCCCAGGATAGATGATTTATTACACGCGGCTAAATGAAAACCTTTTATGACCACATTGGACCCAAAATCAGGGTACTGGCAGATCAAGATTCATGAAGAGGACAAGAAGAAGACTGGATTTATCACTCTGTTTGGAGTCTACTGTTTTAGACGTCTCCCTTTTGGTTTAAGTAACGCCCTTCGACCTTCCAGAAGCTTATGGACCGATTTAGGGTTAGCCTTAGTAACCTTTCGCTTCTTGTATATCTAGATGACTTAATTATTCCATCTTCCACGTTTGAAAACAATTTATATGATTTAACCCAGGTATTTAAGCAGCTGAAACAATATCAACTGCGTATCAACCGAAGCAAATGTAATTTTGCTTACAACAGTATTAAGTTCTTAGGTCACACGTTGACGCAGGATGGAATTACGACTGTTAGTAAAATACAGGCGATCGTTAATCGACCACCTCTGCAGAATTTGAAGCAACTACTGTAATTTATACAAACCTGCTCTTGGAATGTTTTTGTTGTACAGAATGTAGGGAATACTCCTACTTTTGTCACAAAAACAAGATCAGATGTATTGGATGTCACCTTGAGCACACCCAATGTAAGTGATCTGATCAGAGATTGGAGAGTCTCCAATGAATCCTCATTATCGGATCACAGAATAATAACTTTCAGATAAAATATGGACCCTCCTAAGATAATAATCCGGAGGAATCCCAGAAAAACAAATTGGGAACAATACAACTCCAATTTGAAAAGGAACCTTACAATGCTGCAAAAGAAGAAAAAGCAAGCCAAGCACCATATGGAACTAGAAAATGACGTCATAGAACTTGTAACATGTCTATCGCCATGCTACCTTTCCTTAAGTCACCGTCCCCCCGAACGCTAAAATCAATTCCGACCTAATGTATTATTAGACACAACCGTACCACTATCAAACTTACTCTTACAACAGAACGTACAAAACCCTCGCAAACGAACGAACGTAACCGGAAGGCCCTGTCAGCACCCTTATAAAGGTCGATTTATATCTACAGACATTGAGTGTGGCAGACACGTGCCGTGGCAGACAAAATGATATTCTTCCATACAGTAACTATTAACGTATTTATATCTATCGTAACACGGCCGTACAGACGCTTACAGACACGTGTCGTGCCCGGCCAGTATTCTCGGAAAGAATATTTTGTCTGCGCGGTTCATGTCTGTACGTGTCTGTGGCTCCTTGCCGGGCAGTGTGAATAGAGTATCGGAACTGCGTACACGTGCTTTCTTTTTTATTTTGCATTTTTACAATGGATAACGAAAAGCTCATAGAATTTGTACGAGATTACAAATACCTTTATGATTTAAGTGATAAAAGGTATAGTGACAATCAGAAAAAGGATCAGGCGTGGAACGAAATAGGAATAAAACTTAATAGTAATGGTGAGTACATATTTTATTTTTTTATAATGTATTTTACACTTTTTTTAAAGATCTTTAACTCTAACAATATTTAACTTATAAAAATAGACACAGTCACATAATATAATTTACTTAATTTTAATTTGACTTGACAGGCTAATGACGCCTTTATTAGTCTTTCAACAACAATAGTAAGTATGTTGGGTTTTTATTAGATAACATTTTTTCAACTTAAAATTAGTATAGTTATGGTCAAACGACAGGACACCGATATAATCACCTAGTAGTTTAACGCTCCTTCGGGTGAATCGAAAAACCTAGCAAAATTCTCTCTGACATTAAATGCGGCTACCTGATGATTTCCACCCTGTCTAGGTAGGTTTGACAAAGAATATGATGCAATAATGTTTTCTTCATTATGTGAATGCTGAGAACCACCAGATTTTATATAATTATGTAAGATACACGTCGCCATAATAACATTGTCTGCATTATCTGGATCAAGTTGTATTCTCCTGTTATAGATACGAAATTTTTGAGACAAAATCCCAAATGCATTTTCGACAACTTTTCTTGCACGAGATAGTCTATCGTTGAATGTATTTTTTCTTTGGTCATCTAGTTGAGGTTTAGGATATGGTCTCATTAGATAAGTTGTCAAAGGGAATGCTTCATCTCCTATGATAACATATGGCGCTGTAATTTCAGTGCCAGGTAAATTTGTGCTTTCTGGAACGTTAAATGTGTTTGAAATTAATGCTTTTCCGATGTTTGAATTTGAAAAATACCTCCGTCACTGTTTTTTCCATAAGCGCCGACGTCGACACATATAAACTTGTAGTCAGCGTCCACAATTGCCATCAACACGATTGAAAAAGTTTTTTATAGTTAAAGAACTGAGATCCAGAGTTTGCCGGAGCAGTTATTTGAACGTGCTTGCCATCAATGGCTCCTATACAATTTGGAAAATTCCAAGTATTCCAAAACTCCTCTGCGATTTTTTGCCACTGTTCTTTTGTAGGGACAGGCATTGTTTCACTCATCAGCCGTTCTATTATTGCACTGCAAACCTCTTTCACTATCTTGTGTACAGTGCTTACTCCTAGTCTATAACTAAATGCTATAGAAACGAAGGAGTCCCCAGTAGCCAAAAATCTGCAAATAAAACATTATGATATTATGATTATGATATTTGTTTTCCTTGTTTCAGGAAATGAATGTAAAAAAGCATGGGCACTGTTGCGAGATGCCTTCAGACGTTCTCATAAAAAGAAAAAAGATACGAAAAGTGGACAGGCTAGTGTTCGTGAAAAAAATGGAGGTACGAAGAAGAAATGTCTTTTTTGTTACCGTACATGAAAGAAAGGCCGACTAAATGTCCAATTCCACCTGTACCCGGTTTTAATGATTATGCACACGAGGAAGAGGTTGCTCAGTCACCTGAGGTTGAGCAACAATCGACTGACACATTTACACCTGAGGTTAGTCAACAAACAGTTGGTACATTGCCAACTACACCCTCCCCAGCTCAAACTCCAAAGCACCCTCAGCCAAAGGGTAAACGAGGCCAAAAAGCAACTGATGAAACACCTAGTACTGTACTAATGAAGTATATAATAGAGAGTAAAAATAATACTCCACCGCCGGACGACATCGAACAAGTTATGGCTGGAGTTGTAACTACATTGCGATCTTTTCCGCCCAGAGAGAGGGCTATTGCAAAAGCAAAGATATTTAAAATAGTATCTGACATGGAAATAGAGATACTGAGCAGGCCATCAACGAGTTCTACGGTATCCACGCCATCAACATTTGACACTTATGAAGACAATACTCCTATGCCAGAAACAATACAAGATTTTTACCAAGGTTTTCAGCCAGACCTTACTGACGAAAGGGTGTATCGGCACTTAGAATAGTATTCCACTTTGTTTACACAATAATAAATAATTCTGTAATAAATCTTACCTGAGACATACTGCTAGTTTTTCTTTTGGTGACAAGGCTTCCTTAAAAACTGTATCTTGTTTGGTTATCAGCAATTCAATTTTGTTTAGTAAAATGTCAAACTGATACCGGCTCATACGAAAATATATGAAAAATTTTTTTCATCGTCAACAAGTTCTTTAAAGAGTGTCCAGTATTCTCCTTCTAATTTTCTTTTCTTAAGCATAGGATGTACAGCCATGCGTTTTGCTCTTTTTTTAGTTTTATCTTCTTCTTCTAACAATAATGCAATTATGGACAAATCTTCAATAGAGAAGTGTTTGAACATTTTCAATAACATGCTTTTTCTTCTAAAGCTATGCAGTAACTGCCAGTGAGAGCGGACGCCGATGACGATGTCGGTCGGTATCCGGGATGTCTGTCACGGCACGTTTCTATACGTTACATATAAATAAATAGTGTCTGTCGGTCTCTGTCACGGCACGTGTCTGCCACACTCAATGTCTGTAGATATAAATCGACCTTAAATTAGCAAAACGCCACGCTTCGTTCTCTTTTCGATCAAACCACCACTAGAGACCAGTCGTTCACGAGATTCAGAAAATACATTTATCTGGCTGTATCACAGTAAGTAATTCATTATTTTTTTATTCTTTCCACTTCACAATCATTTTAAACCTTTTAGAAGTATTTGTACATATAATTTCCTTTTATTTCACTATTTTTTTAAGACCAAAATGAACAATTTTTGTATTAAAACCTTAGGGCGTGGCTCCTGTATGAATGTTTTTAGACACTATTTCCAGGTAGAACCATCTAATAAAACTAGTAAGTATCAAATTCATTTTATTGCCTATAAAAATATCTTTTTTCTGTTGTAATTTATCCATTTTCAAGCTTATTCAAAGAAACATGCTTTCTAGATACAATCATACAATGCAACTGTTAAATACAAACGGTATTTTATTGCTTATAAAAATATCATTCTTTTGTTGCAAATTTATCTATTGTTAAAGCTTATTCAGAATAACACGTTTTTGTAAACATGAAATATATAACTGAGTCTATGTAAAACATAATAAATTAGTATCTTTTCTTTAGAACTCTTTTAGAATTAAAAAGAAGCATTTTTTAAATAACTATAACAATCACTTTTTTATTTTTACTTACAAAAAACTAAGTATAACAGCTTATAACTTTTTCATTTGTATAAACAATAAAACTCATTAGTAATTAATCACACAGAGTCGGCTTCACCGCTCTGAATTTCATTAAAACTATAAATTTATTGTTTTTAATTCAGTTTTGTTATTAAGTATGGGACATTAATGTTGGAAAGCTTTTAAGTATAAAGTAACGTTTTGAGGTAAAGCATTTGCCTTCCTTTTTGACCTAAAAGCGAACCAACATCAATATCCACAACATTTTAAATCCTTCTGATCCACTTTACGACTTTTAGGAGGATACAGCCGCTAGGTTACCGCTAGGTCACCGCTAGGTTACCGCTAAGTTACCGCTAGGTTACCGCTAGGTTACCGCTAGGTCACCGCTAGGCTACCACTAGGTTACCGCTACGTTACCTCCAGCATGAATTATAGCCAATAGTTGCAGTCCTTTCTATGGAGAAATCCAGCTAATAGTTGCAGTCCTTTTCTGTGGAAAAATCCAGTCAATAGTTGCAGTCCTTCTTTGAAGAAATATAGCCCACGTTAGCATTCCCTTTGATGAAGAACCAATCCTCAGCAACCACTACTACAACTACAACATCGATGGATTAACCGAGCCCACCGGATCACACAAACACTAAAGGTAAGTCAATTCCGTTTACACACTTCCACTTATAATTCCTGTGGCAATTTACAATTTATTATCAATAAACCAATATTCTTTATTCAAAGTTTGATTTATATACCCATGGACTATAAGTCTTAAGGGTGCAGCGTGTTCGGTTGATATTAAATGTAGTTTATTTTCTTACCATCAAGTTCAGCTTAATTATAAGGTGTTTCTATCTTTCTCACCTTAGTTTTGTGTATTTTCTGTTGTTTATTCGTAACGCTTAAAAGATAGTGGCGCCCTTAACCCTTATATACCACCAATCCTTTCTATAGTGAGCATTAACTTGGAGTCGAACCACTCCTTGGGAGAGTCTCTTAGCCGGGATCTTTTTTTGGGAGCTAGTAGTGCTGTAAATTGGCGCTCATTGTTTCTGCTTTACTATAGATTGAATTGGAGTGGGATATAATTTTTTACATTCATTTTGATTCTGATTTCCTTTTATTGCTTTAAATAACTTTTTTGATTTAAATGAACAACGTCCCTATAACATTGATTTTCTAACCGATACACTAACTTGTTTCGAACACATTTTGAGTTTTATTTACATTATTTTATTTTGATTTAAGTATATTACAATCTCTTACTGTCAAAAGGACAGTTATTAATGCATTTTAAAATATATAGTAGTATTATTTAGTATAATATATTTTTGATCTTGAAACAGTTATATGTTTAAACATTTTTTTTGATGCAACTGTTAAATACAAACGGTATTTTATTGCTTATAAAAATATCATTCTTTTGTTGCAAATTTATCTATTGTTAAAGCTTATTCAGAATAACACGTTTTTGTAAACATGAAATATATAACTGAGTCTATGTAAAACATAATAAATTAGTATCTTTTCTTTAGAACTCTTTTAGAATTAAAAAGAAGCATTTTTTAAATAACTATAACAATCACTTTTTTATTTTTACTTACAAAAAACTAAGTATAACAGCTTATAACTTTTTCATTTGTATAAACAATAAAACTCATTAGTAATTAATCACACAGAGTCGGCTTCACCGCTCTGAATTTCATTAAAACTATAAATTTATTGTTTTTAATTCAGTTTTGTTATTAAGTATGGGACATTAATGTTGGAAAGCTTTTAAGTATAAAGTAACGTTTTGAGGTAAAGCATTTGCCTTCCTTTTTGACCTAAAAGCGAACCAACATCAATATCCACAACATTTTAAATCCTTCTGATCCACTTTACGACTTTTAGGAGGATACAGCCGCTAGGTTACCGCTAGGTCACCGCTAGGTTACCGCTAAGTTACCGCTAGGTTACCGCTAGGTTACCGCTAGGTCACCGCTAGGCTACCACTAGGTTACCGCTACGTTACCTCCAGCATGAATTATAGCCAATAGTTGCAGTCCTTTCTATGGAGAAATCCAGCTAATAGTTGCAGTCCTTTCTGTGGAAAAATCCAGTCAATAGTTGCAGTCCTTCTTTGAAGAAATATAGCCCACGTTAGCATTCCCTTTGATGAAGAACCAATCCTCAGCAACCACTACTACAACTACAACATCGATGGATTAACCGAGCCCACCGGATCACACAAACACTAAAGGTAAGTCAATTCCGTTTACACACTTCCACTTATAATTCCTGTGGCAATTTACAATTTATTATCAATAAACCAATATTCTTTATTCAAAGTTTGATTTATATACCCATGGACTATAAGTCTTAAGGGTGCAGCGTGTTCGGTTGATATTAAATGTAGTTTATTTTCTTACCATCAAGTTCAGCTTAATTATAAGGTGTTTCTATCTTTCTCACCTTAGTTTTGTGTATTTTCTGTTGTTTATTCGTAACGCTTAAAAGATAGTGGCGCCCTTAACCCTTATATACCACCAATCCTTTCTATAGTGAGCATTAACTTGGAGTCGAACCACTCCTTGGGAGAGTCTCTTAGCCGGGATCTTTTTTTGGGAGCTAGTAGTGCTGTAAATTGGCGCTCATTGTTTCTGCTTTACTATAGATTGGAGTGGGATATAATTTTTTACATTCATTTTGATTCTGATTTCCTTTTATTGCTTTAAATAACTTTTTTGATTTAACTGAACAACGTCCCTATAACTTTGATTTTCTAACCGATACACTAACTTGTTTCGAACACATTTTGAGTTTTATTTACATTATTTTATTTTGATTTAAGTATATTACAATCTCTTACTGTCAAAAGGACAGTTATTAATGCATTTTAAAATATATAGTAGTATTATTTAGTATAATATATTTTTGATCTTGAAACAGTTATATGTTTAAACATTTTTTTTGAGAATATTGCACTTTTATTGTTTATTCTAAACTGACATTTATTAGTAATGCGTATTTGCCGCTTATACTCGAAGTAATTATTTGTTACACTGTTTGATACCCACATTTTATTGCTCGATATCAGTGTGTTATGACTCTGTTCTTTTGATGTTTGACTTTTAGGTGTATTCAGATCTTAAACGTTTTTGTTATGTGATTGCTATGTCCATTTAAGAATTTAGATCGCTATTTTTTTGACTTTCATACCTAGCTGGATTTTGGATACTTGCTTTTGTTAGTATTGAGTAATGCTGCAAATTTACGCCCCTTGTTATTGCTTTGCTATAGTTTGGATTGAGAGGTATATAAATTTTTTTTTGATTCATTTTTGACCTCAGTATTAACTTTTGCTATAGATAATAATTTTTTTGTTGCTCTAAAAACACATAATGTCCAGATAACTTTTTTCCTCTTGTTTCGATGACTTTTTTTGAACATTTTGAGTTTTGCTGATTTAAGTTTTATTGAAACAAATTTTTTTACTGTCGAAAGAAATTAACTTGGTATTGCATTCTTAAATATCCAGTAGTATTTAGTATAAATATTGTTTATTTTAACACAAATTCAAGACATTTTTGAGTTGAAACAGTTACATGTTTGATTTTTTTTAAATTACAATTGACAAATTTAAGAAGTGATTTTAAAATAATTTTTGAGTACAGCTGTTAAGAATATTACATAATTTTATTATTTTAAACTGATACCTATCTGTAGTGAGTATTTGCTATTTTATTTTTGAGTTATATATGCTAACACAGTATTACACATACACTTTGTTGTTCGATAACTTTGTTGTCTTGGTTTTGGAGTTCTGATATTTGACTTGTATGTTTATTTGAGTATTGCATTTCTATTTTTTTTGTACACTTTTGAGACTTAGATTAATGCTGTTGCCGGTTTTGAATTATTACTGTCATTTCAGATACCTGTCATGCTGTTCTTGGCTTTTTGATTTTTGATTGACTCTTATGCTGTTTTCTTTAGTTTTGAGTACCTGTTTGTTGATTTTTAGGTCCATTTAAGATTTAGCTATCTGTTAGTTATCTCTATGCTTAGTTGGAATCATTAATTTGGATTTTAGGTTTCTATTATTAGATTTTAGAGCTCATTTGGAGTTTGGATACTTGCCTGCTTTTGTTACTATCGATTGTTGTGGATGTTGTTGTTGTATTCAGATACTTACCTTTTGTCTTTGTCGTTTAAGTATTGAGTACTTTGAGTTTAAGTATTATTTTCAAAATGCAGGCTAATCATTTAAAATCATTTGAGCTTTCTTATGAAATCAAAATAAGAAACTTTCCTGTCCCTGATACCGTTGAACAAAAGCGTAGAGTTCTAACAGGTCTCCTTGCTAGGGAAAACGCTAATAGAAGTTTTTCGTCTCCAGTTAATACATATACCTTTGAAGAAGACATAGCAGAAATTACAATTACAATTGAGGAATTAACAGACATAATTAATCAATTTAATGGAAACAAAACTGAACCAGTATTTTCTAGAATTAATTCTAGACTGACACATGTTACTAACAGACTTAACAGACTAAACGCAGAATCTAACGAAGAATTACAGACAAGAGACACCCTAACAAACAGACTTATACTTCTGGAAGCCGACCTTGACACAAAAACAACACCAACATTCAGCAATAGAACAGAACACAACACATATTCAAACACACATTCAAACTTCTCACCTTCACAATCAAATACTCCCAATCAATCAGAAGCCTCTTATCATAAACATGACCCTGTTTACAAATGGAATGTTTCCTTCACAGGTAAAAATGAATCTCTTCATTTGTTTTTAGAAAAAGTTGAAGTCCTTAGAGTTTCTAGAGGTGTCACTGAAAACGAGCTTTTCTTGCAGTCATGTGAACTTTTCAAAGATAATGCTTTTACATGGTACCTGAATAATCGTAGTAAGTTCCAATCTTGGAAAGACATTGTTACAAAATTAAAAGCCGACTTTTGCCTTATAGTTATGAGACTGATTTAGAGTTAGAGATTTCTAATCGCACCATGGGTGCTAATGAACCCGTTGCAGTATATATTTCCTCGATGATAGGACTCTTTAATCGCTTATCGAATGCAGTTGATGAACGTACCCGTGTTGCAAAGATTCGTCGTAATCTTTTACCGTCTTTTATCTCATCTTTGGCACTTCATGATCCGCAAACAGTGGATGAACTTACTGAGTTGTGCAAAAGAATTGAGGAATCCCGTGTTTGGTCTGACAGATATAGATCCCCGTCTTCTAGCAATCCCAGATTACTTGAACCAGACTTGTCTTGCCTTTATGTTTCATCACCTTCGAATATTAGACAAAGAGTCCCTGCTAATGTAGCCACACTAACTTCCTTGGTTTGTTGGAATTGTGACAAAACTGGTCACTCCCATTCACAGTGTTTTTCCCCCAAAAATATCTTTTGTTACGGCTGTGGTGCTAAAAACACCACAAAACCCAAATGTCGCAATTGTGCACAAAAACTCGAGACTGACTGGCCCACCGAATCTGGCCGCTGTGTCCAGTCAACCCCAACCAACCACATCCCAGCCAGGCAACTCCAGAAGACAGAACAGACCAAACAGGCCTTCAAAAACAACCCCAAACAACACACCGACAAACCAAAACTAACTTTTTCTACTCCCGCTTCTGATTGGAACAATTATCTAGCATTTGTTAAAGAGTTTCTATCGTCAAACCATTCAGACACAAATAAAACTAATAAACCACTGCCCTTACTGACAGAACAAACCTCAAACACAACACCACATACTGCAGACAACAAAACTTCCATATCTACCTGTAACATGCCAATTGCCTCACCTTCATTAAAACAAAACATTGTCCCAGTTACTAGCAACACATGTCCTCTGTTTGCTAAAAAACCCAATGATAATAGACCGTACCTTAGTGTCAAAATTTTAGACAAAACTGTTTTAGCCATGGTTGACACAGGCAGTAACTCTACTGTCCTTGGAAATCAAGGTTTTGCTCTGTTACATTCTTTACATTTACCTATTGAGTATGACCCTAATTTTAGTATTACCACTGCTGATGGAGTGCCTCAACAGTCTATGGGATACATTTCCGCACCTGTAACTGTAAACAATATCACTAAAACAATTAAAATAATAATAATACCGTCAATAACACATAATCTTATTTTAGGCATGGATTTTTTAAGTTTATTCCAAATTGATATGAGTTTTCATGATCTGTCATATACAATATTATCTTCTAACTGCGTCATTAATACAATACAATCTGCTTCTACACTCACTACTGACGAAAAAGACAAACTTGACAAAATTATTGAATTATTTTCTTCTCTCGCTCCTTCCGACCGAATTGGTAGAACTCATCTTGTACAACATGACATAGACACTGGTAATGCAAAACCAATTGCACAACGTCAATATCCTTTATCCCCAGCCATGCAAGAACTTTTAGTCAAAGAAGTTGAGGAATTGCAACGTTTGGATGTTATCCAACCTCACACTCACCTTGGTGTTCACCTCTTTGGGTAGTCCCGAAGAAATCTGGAGAATCTCGTTTATGTTTTGATGGTAGAAAATTAAATAAAGTAACCACTCCGGATTCTTACCCCATGGCCCAAGTAGACGTTATTCTTAGCAAACTCCGAGATGCAAAATTCCTTACTTCCATAGATTTAAAAGCTTTCTTACAGATACCTCTTACTGAATCTTCTCGCCCCAAAACTGCTTTCGCCGTGTATGGTTTAGGTTTATTTGAGTTTAAGACAACTCCTTATGGATTAATTAATGCACCCAAAACCATGGCACGACTAATAGACATCGTCATAGACCCTTCCTTAAGGCCATATTGTTTTTGCTATTTAGATGACATTATTATCACTACCCCCACTTTTGAACTTCATTTAGAAATCCTTAGTAAATTATATCTTCGCCTTAAAGAGGCAAACCTTACTGTAAATTTTAAGAAATGTGAATTCTGTAGAGACTCCCTTAAATTTCTTGGCTTTGTAGTCGACAAGGCTGGTCTTCGAACTGATGAAGACAAAGTTTCTGCTATCTTAAAGTATCCCACACCTAAAAACACTACGGAGATTAAAAGACTTATTGGCTTAATTGGCTGGTACCGCCGTTTCATTAAAGACTTTTCTACTGTTTGTTCCCCAATTACTGATCTTCTTCATGGCAGAAAAAGGCCAACCTATTTCTTGGACCCCTGAAGCTGAAACAGCTTTCCAGGAAGTCAAAAACGCCTCACTTCTAGTCCCATTCTTGCAAGCCCTGACTTTTCCAAGACATTTATAATTCAGACTGACGCTAGTGACACTGGACTTGGTGCAATACTTTATCAACAATGTGACGGTATTGAGCACCCTATCGCATACGCAAGCCGCACTTTAAATAAAACTGAAAGAAAATATAGCACGACAGAGAAAGAACTTTTAGGTGTTATCTTTGGTGTAGAAAAATTTAGGGGCTATGTTGAAGGAACCCATTTTATTCTTGAAACCGATCATTCTTCTTTGCAGTACTTGTCGAAACTTTCGAATTCTTCTGGACGCTTAGCTCGCCTCTCCCTTAGACTATCCCAATTTGATTTTGAAATTAAACACAGAAAAGGAACCACAATGGTCGTTTGTGACGCACTGTCCCGTTCAGTCCCAGAAATTTCCGTTATTGACACCACCACCTTCAAACCAGACGCCTGGTACACTGCCATGATCAACAAAGTAAACAATAATCCTGAATCATTTCCAACCTTCAAAGTAGAAAATAACAT
Organism: Ophraella communa; assembly: GCA_035357415.1. NCBI lineage: Eukaryota > Metazoa > Arthropoda > Insecta > Coleoptera > Chrysomelidae > Ophraella > Ophraella communa. The sequence continues at coordinate 1,932,757 of CM068979.1, read as the reverse complement.
TCTGTACAAACACGTCTTTTCTTTAAACCCCATATCTAGCAACCTGTCTAATTGGAAAATTGTAGTCCCTACCCCAAACAGGGTTGATGTCCTAAAAACTTTCCATGATAATGAAACCAGTGCACATCTTGGCATTTCCAAAACTATTGCCCAAATTTCAGAAATCTATTACTGGCCAAAACTCAGAAGCACTGTATCGCGTTATGTAAATAAATGCTCCGTTTGTTCTTCCTGTAAAACCCAAAATTTACCTAAGGCAGGTGTAATGGGTCAATACAAAGATATCAATTTTCCTTGGCAATGGATTTCAGCTGATTTTATAGGTCCATACCCCCGATCCAAAAGTGGCAATAGATTCGTTCTAGTTATTACTGATTGGTTTACAAAATTTTGTCTCGTTCATCCCATGCAGAATGCTACAGCTGCCGGCATCGTCAAGTTTATTGAAAATCAAGTTTTTCTTATATTTGGAGTACCACAAATATTTTCCGTTGACAATGGCACAGTCTTTACGTCCTCTCTGTTTAAAAATTTAATGGATCAGTATAAAGTACAAAAATTTTCTATAATGCACGCTATCATCCACAAGCAAACCACACCGAAAGAACCAATAAGACAATAGTTACTGCCTTACGTTGTTACATTCATGACAATTCTTCACACAAAAATTGGGACGCATCATTACACAAAGTTGCTCAAGCCATAAGAACCGCAAAACATGACGTTACAGGCTATTCTCCTGCCTTCTTAAACTTTGCTAGAAACGTACCGTTAAGCGGAGACTTTTATGGCGCAATTTCCGATAATGCTACCAATTCCATTCACACAGCAGACAAACTCCAACTAATTGACGACCTACAGACCCTTCCCAAACTTTACATTGACGTACGCAAAAACTTAAACAAGCTTATGATAGAAACGCAAAATATTACAATTTACGAAAAAGAGATGTAGAATACCATGTTGGCGACCGATTGTGGAAAAAGAATTATGTACTCTCATCAAAAACGATAATTTTGCAGCCAAATTTGCCCCTAAATTCATACCCTGTATTGTTCATAAAGTAATTTCCAAACTTGTCTATAATCTCAAAGATCTCTCTGGCAAACGACCTTGGAAATTGGCATGTTACAGATTTAAAACCCAGTTTATTGACGTTGACGAAAACCTACCTGACGATTTTGACGAAACACAAAACAACTAAGACAACATAAAGACAACCTAGTTTAGTGTATTATTATTTTAGCCCTTTCGGTTTATTAACATTTTAGTTTTAGTTCATAACCATTAGTTTTAGTTCTTTCCTCCTTCACCACTTTACTGTTATTTTGTTTACCCATACTCAACTTGGTTCACCAATGATTATCCTCCGCGTAGAAAAGGAAGTAGACCAAGCTACATTGGAGTTTATACCGTTCTCCGACAAAACGGATCCTTTTCTTACCCCGCATTTTAGTCATTCTGTTTAAACATAAAAACCCCGGATAGCCACCGTGAAAGAGTCACCATACTTAAACTGGTTTTACGTCATTCAAATTTTTGGCCCCCCTTTTTGTTTCATATATTTTTGTTTATGATATCCCGAGTCTTCTAACCGTCCCTCAAACAAAGAACGAGTTACTTTTTTATTTGTGTAACCAACGTGTCGTAAGACGTTAGGCCCCAATCGAACCGGGTTGGCCTTTGCTGGGTGGCGTGATGCGCTCGGTTTACAAACATAGTAGGTTTGAGAAAATTGACTGCTGAGTCACTATAGTGTTCTTTTGTCTTTTCTTTCTAACCCCTAAACCGTTTTTTTTTTCCTTTCTTCTTTCCTCCTCTCCTGTATTCTCCTTGTGCCACTAGACCGCTACCGTGTTCACTTTTTTGCTACTGAGCAACTACTGTGCTCACTTTTTTGCTACTGAGCAACTACTGTGCTCACTTTTTTGCTACTGAGCAACTACTGTGCTCACTTTTTTGCTACTGAGCAACTACTGTGCTCACTTTTTTGCTACTGAGCTTCTTCTTTCCTCTTTTTTAATTCCCACCCAATCCAATATTGGTGAGATACGTGCCGATGGATGAATGGCAAGAGGGTGGCTAAAGATATCATGTCGTTAGCGTTCAATTTCAACCTCAAGGCATCGGGCACTCCTTGTTGTATCAGAGCCTTACCTTTTGTTTTTTCAATTTTTTTAGTCATTGTTTTAGTTCATGTTTTCAGTTGATGATTTCAGCTGTATATTTCAGTTCATTTTTTTCCCGTTTATTGCTATAACAGTGTTCGTTTCCTACCTTTCCCTTGCCCTCAGTGACGATAAATCCTTAATCGGTAGTTTTTTTTCTTATCTGCCCAATTATTTGAAAACCTATCTATTTTTTAACTGTTATCTTGCAAATTTAAGCCTATCTATGTATTGTTTTTACCTGACCTTACCTCTTGCGTTGCCGCATTGTGACTTGTCTGCTATTTTAATTGTTGTCGTATGTTCCGTGTGGAAAGAGAGAGAGAGAGATATCGTTTATTTAGCACTCTGGCTATTAAAAAATATAAATACAAAAGAAAACTCTACAGATTAAACTTGTTAAATAAAAATTAAGATTAAAAAATTTACATTTTGTAATAACTATTTTAAAAATCACTAAAAACACTTAAAAACACTTAAAGACAGTAGCAACAGTAGTAAGACTTCAAAGACAACACTGACAAATAGATAAAGATAATATTACATCACAATTAATATTACATCGCCAAAGTTCTAAAACTTAATCTTGAAGAAAACATTTTAATCTTTTCGTAAAAATATTTACATTTTCTGAATGTTTAATATACTCAGGTAGGTTATTATATTCTGTCATTCCTTTATCATAAATGTTTTGTTTGGTTTTCATTAATAAAGTAGGATAGATCTGAACATGGTTATTTTGTCTAGTATTATAAGTGTGAATATCTTTCCTGTACTTAATATTTTCACTCAAATACGAGGGTAACAAATTATTTAAAATTTTATATATGAAAAATTAAAGTTCTAAATTTAACATAATCTTTAATTGAAAACCAGTTTAGTGTTAGTTGCATTAAAATTATGCTGGTATATCTATTCGCTTTTAACACGAACCTCATACAACGATTTTGTAACAACTGAAGCTTGTTTAGGTCAATTTCATTGCACATATATATTATAGAGGTACAATAATCAAAATGTGGTTTAATAATCGTATTATATATTAACTGTCTGGAAAATAAAGTTAAATTCTGACCTACACGATAAGCGAAACCAAGTTTTTTAGATATTTTCTTGCAAATAAAATCGATGTGTTGTGAAAATGTCAATTTCTGGTCAATAATGATGCCTAAGTACTTAGTAACATCTACTTTCTCCAGATCTACGTTGTCAAACTTCACCTTAAGATTAATGTTTTCAGTTAAATATTTATTGTTACCAATTATCATATATTTAGATTTAGTAGGGTTTACCAATAACCTGTTTATATCAATCCATTTTTTTATTTTAATTAGAATTTTATTAAGTTTTTCTATAACTGAAAGTATACTTGTACCAGAAACATACAAAATAGTATCATCAGCAAAAAGATGTATTTGGCAGTCCTCTAGGTCTAAATGAAAAATATCATTAATAAATAATATGAATAGCAGTGGCCCAAGTACACTACCTTGTGGTACCCCTGTATCCACTTTCAATTTTGTAGAATATTTTTCACCAATTTTTGTTTGTTGATATCTATTTTGAAGATATGATTCAAACCACTTGTATGTTGAATCACTAAATCCAAAATATTTTTTTAATTTTAAAAGCAAAATTTTTCTATTAACTACTTCAAAAGCCCTTTTCAGATCATTGTAAGTGCTGTCGCTCTGCCGAACAATTGTTGGCCGGTAAAATAGTAACTCACCCATGGTGACGTCATTATGACGAATCTGTATTTTTTTTACTCAGTCACAATTGGGCCCATTCTGTGTAAATTTTAGGCTGACAGTACTTATCCTGTTTCAAATGATGTCTCTCCTCAGGGACATTTCGTTTCGCACTCTTCAGAATTACTTCGCTTTGCGCATTTTCGATTCCGGTGGTGCTGCGAAACACTACCTTTTTTGTCGCTTGCTTGCGCCGAGAAATTTTTGTATGTTGTTCTTTCGTTCTCAGTGTGCACTTTGTACATTTCGAATTGCCTGGAATTACTCGCTTTTGAGTATTTATGGTTCCAACATCTTATCGAAACCTTTTTATGTATCTTACGCTGACTTTCAGGCACACCAGTCACAAGACGACCGTTTTACCTTATCGTTACCCCAAATACATAGATTCACGATGACACTATCTTTTATCGTCGCTTCCTTTATCTTTACTTTTTGTCGTCACTGCCTTTATCGCCTCTTCTATCGTCTTCCTTTGCTAATCCTTAACCTTTATCTCTACTAAAAAAAAATAATTATTCGAATTATTTTTTCCCGGAGGAGAGGGGGTGTAACATGTCTATCGCCATGCTACCTTTCCTTAAGTCACCGTCCCCCCGAACGCTAAAATCAATTCCGACCTAATGTATTATTAGACACAACCGTACCACTATCAAACTTACTCTTACAACAGAACGTACAAAACCCTCGCAAACGAACGAACGTAACCGGAAGGCCCTGTCAGCACCCTTATAAATTAGCAAAACGCCACGCTTCGTTCTCTTTTCGATCAAACCACCACTAGAGACCAGTCGTTCACGAGATTCAGAAAATACATTTATCTGGCTGTATCACAGTAAGTAATTCATTATTTTTTATTCGTTCCACTTCACAATCATTTTAAACCTTTTAGAAGTATTTGTACATATAATTTCCTTTTATTTCACTATTTTTTTAAGACCAAAATGAACAATTTTTGTATTAAAACCTTAGGGCGTGGCCCCTGTATGAATGTTTTTAGACACTATTTCCAGGTAGAACCATCTAATGAAACTAGTAAATATCAAATTCATTTTATTGCCTATAAAAATATCTTTTTTCTGTTGTAATTTATCCATTTTCAAGCTTATTCAAAGAAACATGCTTTCTAGATACAATCATACAATGCAACTGTTAAATACAAACGGTATTTTATTGCTTATAAAAATATCATTCTTTTGTTGCAAATTTATCTATTGTTAAAGCTTATTCAGAATAACACGTTTTTGTAAACATGAAATATATAACTGAGTCTATGTAAAACATAATAAATTAGTATCTTTTCTTTAGAACTCTTTTAGAATTAAAAAGAAGCATTTTTTAAATAACTATAACAATCACTTTTTTATTTTTACTTACAAAAAACTAAGTATAACAGCTTATAACTTTTTCATTTGTATAAACAATAAAACTCATTAGTAATTAATCACACAGAGTCGGCTTCACCGCTCTGAATTTCATTAAAACTATAAATTTATTGTTTTTAATTCAGTTTTGTTATTAAGTATGGGACATTAATGTTGGAAAGCTTTTAAGTATAAAGTAACGTTTTGAGGTAAAGCATTTGCCTTCCTTTTTGACCTAAAAGCGAACCAACATCAATATCCACAACATTTTAAATCCTTCTGATCCACTTTACGACTTTTAGGAGGATACAGCCGCTAGGTTACCGCTAGGTTACCGTTACCGCTACGTTACCTCCAGCATGAAATATAGCTAATAGTTGCAGTCCTTTCTATGGAGAAATCTATCCAATAGTTGCAGTCTTTTCTATAGAGAAAACTAGCCAATAGTTGCAGTCCTTCTTCTGAAGAAATATAGCCCACGTTAGCAGTCCCTTTGGTGAAGAACCAACCCCCAACAACCAATACTTTAACTACAACCTCGATGGATTAACCGAGCCCACCGGATCACACAAACACTAAAGATAAGTCGAGTCCGTTTATACACTTCCACTTATAATTCCTGTGGCAATTTACAATTTATTATCAATAAACCAATATTTTTTATTCAAAGTTTGATTTATATACCCATGGACTATAAGTCTTAAGGGTGCAGCGTGTTCGGTTGATATTAAATGTAGTTTATTTTCTTGCCATCAAGTTCAGCTTAATTATAAGGTGTTTCTATCTTTTTCACCTTAGTTTTTTGTGTATTTTCTGTTGTTTATTCGTAACGTTTAAAAGATAGTGGCGCCCTTAACCCTTATATACCACCAATCCTTTCTATAGTGAGTATTAACTTGGAGTCGAACCACTCCTTGGGAGAGTCTCTTAGCCGGGATTTTTTTTGGGAGCTAGTAGTGCTGCAAATTGGCGCCCATTGTTTCTGCTTTACTATAGATTGAATTGGAGTGGGATATAATTTTTTACATTCATTTTGATTCTGATTTCCTTTTATTGCTTTAAATAACTTTTTTGATTTAAATGAACAACGTCCCTATAACATTGATTTTCTAACCGATACACTAACTTGTTTCGAACACATTTTGAGTTTTATTTACATTATTTTATTTTGATTTAAGTATATTACAATCTCTTACTGTCAAAAGGACAGTTATTAATGCATTTTAAAATATATAGTAGTATTATTTAGTATAATATATTTTTGATCTTGAAACAGTTATATGTTTAAACATTTTTTTTGAGAATATTGCACTTTTATTGTTTATTCTAAACTGACATTTATTAGTAATGCGTATTTGCCGCTTATACTCGAAGTAATTATTTGTTACACTGTTTGATACCCACATTTTATTGCTCGATACCTGTGTTGTCTTGGTTTTGGACTTTTGATATTTGACTTTTATGTTTATTTGAGTATTAAACTTCTATGGATCTTTGATTCCTATGCTGTTTATTTAGTTTTGAGTACCTGCTCGTTGACTTTTAGGTCCATTTAAGATTTAGCTGTCTGTTAGTTATCCCTATGCTTAGTTGGAATCATTATTTTGGATTTTAGGTTTCTATTATTAGATTTTAGAGTTCATTTGGAGTTTGGATGCTTGCCTGCTTTTGTTACTATCGATTGTTGTTGATGTTGTTGTTGTATTCAGATACTTTATCTTTTGTCTTTGTCGTTTAAGTATTGAGTACTTTGAGTTTAAGTATTATTTTCAAAATGCAGGCTAATCATTTAAAATCATTTGAGCTTTCTTATGAAATCAAAATAAGAAACTTTCCTGTCCCTGATACCGTTGAACAAAAGCGTAGAGTTCTAACAGGTCTCCTTGCTAGGGAAAACGCTAATAGAAGTTTTTCGTCTCCAGTTAATACATATACCTTTGAAGAAGACATAGCAGAAATTACAATTACAATTGAGGAATTAACAGACATAATTAATCAATTTAATGGAAACAAAACTGAACCAGTATTTTCTAGAATTAATTTAGACTGACACATGTTACTAACAGACTTAACAGACTAAACGCAGAATCTAACGAAGAATTACAGACAAGAGACACCCTAACAAACAGACTTATACTTCTGGAAGCCGACCTTGACACAAAAACAACACCAACATTCAGCAATAGAACAGAACACAACACATATTCAAACACACATTCAAACTTCTCACCTTCACAATCAAATACTCCCAATCAATCAGAAGCCTCTTATCATAAACATGACCCTGTTTACAAATGGAATGTTTCCTTCACAGGTAAAAATGAATCTCTTCATTTGTTTTTAGAAAAGTTGAAGTCCTTAGAGTTTCTAGAGGTGTCACTGAAAACGAGCTTTTCTTGCAGTCATGTGAACTTTTCAAAGATAATGCTTTTACATGGTACCTGAATAATCGTAGTAAGTTCCAATCTTGGAAAGACATTGTTACAAAATTAAAAGCCGACTTTTTTGCCTTATAGTTATGAGACTGATTTAGAGTTAGAGATTTCTAATCGCACCATGGGTGCTAATGAACCCGTTGCAGTATATATTTCCTCGATGATAGGACTCTTTAATCGCTTATCGAATGCAGTTGATGAACGTACCCGTGTTGCAAAGATTCGTCGTAATCTTTTACCGTCTTTTATCTCATCTTTGGCACTTCATGATCCGCAAACAGTGGATGAACTTACTGAGTTGTGCAAAAGAATTGAGGAATCCCGTGTTTGGTCTGACAGATATAGATCCCCGTCTTCTAGCAATCCCAGATTACTTGAACCAGACTTGTCTTGCCTTTATGTTTCATCACCTTCGAATATTAGACAAAGAGTCCCTGCTAATGTAGCCACACTAACTTCCTTGGTTTGTTGGAATTGTGACAAAACTGGTCACTCCCATTCACAGTGTTTTTCCCCCAAAAATATCTTTTGTTACGGCTGTGGTGCTAAAAACACCACAGCCGGGATTTTTTTTGGGAGCTAGTAGTGCTGCAACAGAACATAGATAAGTATAATTTTTAAATTCAACTTAAATCAAACTAGGTCGCACACAAAACCTAGTATCAAAATTATATACTCAAACATTAGGGGAATAAAAGGGAAAAAAGATCAGGTGGAACATTTTCTTAAAAGAAACAATCCTGATATTGTGTTCTTTGCGGAACACTTTTAAATCCACCGGATATGTTTGAAATCAAAAACAAAAATTATTGTATGTTTAGGAAAGATAGAATTACAAGGGGCCGGGGTATTTTACTTCTAATTAAACGGGAAATGCAATTCAACTTAATTAATAACGTTACGACTAGTATTGAGAATATCGCAGTGAAAATTAATAAGAATCTTTTAATTGTCGGTGCCTATAACCCACCGCATATTTCTCTAACGCAACCCGACCTACAAAACATAATGGATGCAAGGTTATCTTAATAGGTGACCTAAATGGTAAACATCCTGCGTGGGATGGCCATTGTTCTTCGCCTAATTACAATGGAAGGGCTCTCCAAAAGTTTTGCAACAATTCCAATTGCAATATTCTTTGTACGGAAGCACCAACTTTCTTCCCGTTCTCGGGAGAAACGCCAAGTACATTGGATATTGCAATTGTGAAAGACTTTAACGGAGTCACAAACATGACAACACTGAACGCCTTGACGTCTGATCACGATCCTATATTGCTAAAGGTACTGAAGCATTCTAGAACTGAGAGAGAAGTCAGTATGTTCAACTACTCCACTACAAACTGGGCTAAATTTCGAAATATCTTAAACACAAATGTTAAGATCCCAGAGAAAATCGAGACAAATAAGCAGCTTGATGACATACTGACTGAACTCATAGGTCAAATTGGACTTGCTAGGGACTCCACAACCAAAAAGACCAGAATTTCTAACAATGCTGATGAACCACCGGAAGCAATATTGGATATGATCAATGAACGTAACCGACAGAGAAAACGATGGCAACAAACACGCGACTCTACCTACAAGAACGAGATGCAACGCCTCCAGAAGGATATTAATTATCAAATTAATTTATGGAGAAACCAGAAATGGGAAAATTTTATTAAAAACATCAAACCAGCATCTAATAACTTCTGGAAGACGGTGCGATCGTACCCAAAAAACAGCAACAAATCAGCAAAATTTCCAAGAATGGAATTACACTAACAGACACTGACAAGATTGCTGAAGCTTTTGGAGAGCAATTTCAGAATAATTTCCAAAACGCGATTGCGGAGAGCGAATATCATGAGAATATTGCTGCTGAATGCGACTCGTTTTTAAAAAGAAAGGTACAAACAAGACCCAAATTTACTTCGAAAGATGAACTCTATAAGATTATTAAAACATTAAAGATTAATACCGCACCGGGTTTAGACAAAATTCATAATATTATAATCAAAAATCTCCCCTCCAAAATGATTGAACTGCTTGCCAAATGCATTAATTATTCTCTATCGTCTGGATATTACCCGAAGAGATTTAAAACGGCGACGGTTATACCGATTAAAAAGGACGCAACAGGGAGAAATGAAGTCGATAACTTTCGTCCGATTTCTCTACTAAGTAACATAGCCAAAATATATGACAAGGTAATACTAGATAGGTTGATATCTGAGGAAGTAAACCTCAAGTTACTCCCATCAGAACAGTACGGGTTCCGACCGGAACACAGTACGGTTGCTCAACTGATCAGAGTACTTGACTATGTCAGAACGGGATTCAGAAAGAGGAGACCCTCCATAATGATAACATTAGACATTAGAAAGGCGTTCGATTCTGTTTGGATCCCGGGTCTGATATATAAGCTGTTGAAACTGAAGATATCAGATTATCTAGTATTACTTCTGCACTCGTACTTGACTAGTAGAAACTTTGTAGTGAACATTCAAAACACCGAAGCAGGTCCATATAACATAGAAGCCGGGGTTCCTCAGGGTTCTGTATTATCACCACTTTTATATTCATTGTTTACCAGTGACTTCCCGCGAGCCAGAACGCATCTGACCGCTCTATATGCGGATGATGTAGCTCTGGTACAAACAGCCACGTCGTCAAACATGGCACTGCAGAAACTTGAGATGTTTGTTAACAATAAAATTTTACCGTATCTCAATAATAATAAACTCGCCTTAAATGAAAACAAAACCGAGTATATGGTCCTGTCAGGGATGTTTAAAGCCAAAACTTACCTTTATAATAGATTATCAATCAATAACGTAACGACACAACCTTTAAACGCGTGGAAATATTTGGGCTATGTTATTGCACCAAACGCGAGACACCACTTACATATAAAACACACAATATGTAATGCGAATAAAGCCATTGGAGCGCTCTACCCGCTCATCAACAAGAACAGCGTCATGTCTGAATCTAATAAGCTTCTCATATACAAACAACTGATCAGACCTACGCTCTTATATGGGTGTCCGGTCTTTTATAACACCACACTAAAACTATATAATGACCTACAGGTAATACAAAACAAAATTCTTAGAATGATAGTGTGGAACAGAAGAGATCGGTTCCCTAGAAATACGTGGTTACACGCTAGAACGGGGATTGAGACAATTAAAGAATATGTCAAGAGACTATCTAAAAAGTTTTATAGATATAACATACCTTTAGAGCTAAGGAACTCTTTAGCAAGAACGGGGCATAGGTATGGGTTGCTGCAAGGTGACTTAAGCCTATAACCTGCATCAAAGAATTTATTTTATTGACTTTTTTATTTATCTATACACTTTTATTTTAACTTTACAAAATCCTTTACAATTTTATTTATACACCCAAAGAATTTTATTCATACACATACAAAACCGTAATCTATACACCTTTTAAATCTATGAGTGAATAAAGAATGTATGTATTTAAGTGTGTAAGGAGTATAAATGAGAACCTCACAAACGAAAAAAGTTAAACTCCTACATTGTGCGACCCTGTTTTTCTATGTTTTCAGGGACAATAATCCTTAACCTAATAGGGAGTCCTTATTGTTACTTATACTACTGTTACGGGACAAACGGTTATAGACCTTTAACTACAGAAGGGCAGATAATGCTTTAGCAAGGAGCTGCCAGATGAAGGAGGGACAATGGGGAAAGAGAAGAGATGGGTTTCATCCAGAACACCGGAGGGCTTGGATATCCAAGTCATGCACCCATACTTCTTTTGTATTAAAATTATACTGTACAAATATTGAATAAAGAGTTTAAAAAAACAAATTCTTAAGGGTTTACATCAAAATAATCTATAGCCTTTTGATCCTAAGCCTTTTCTGTTATTAATTTAAATAAATCAAACTCTTTAGAATAATGTTCAAACATTTTTTCGGACAAATATATTATATTATAATCGTAATAAATAAACAAACGGTAACATGTCTGCCCTGGAATGATAACTCATCTGCAATACATGAAAGACACCTAAAGCGTCAGCGCGTCAGCTCAACTACGTGGACGAGAAGTCGACGGGGTGACGCGCGTCAGTAGGCTCAGGCTTAGCGGTTCCGAACTCTCCACACGCGACGACCGAAAGCCGCGTGAATCGAAGACCCCCACTTGAGCACTGGAGTGGACACAGCCAGCCTTCAGACTCGATGGTAATTGTAGATAGTGCTCAATCAGTTCATTGCATCGGGGCCATACACCCCGTGCACCGAGCACCAGGGGTTCGATAACGATCTCCTGCCAGGCCATCGTTGTTGTGCTGCCTCTCTGAACTTAGGACAGTCGTAGACGGCACGCTTGGTCCGCATGCGAGGTCGCCAGAGACTGGGACCCTTCCCAGTTGACTCCCACATCACACACCACTATGCGGTCCGGCTGGTGTATCACCAAGTCCGGCTTAAACAATCTGCCGTCGAGGTGCCGGACGTGAGGTTCCACTTCTGTCTACCACCGCTTCCTGCAGTGTTGGGCGACTTTCTTCACCACCTCATCATGGCGTTTGATGCGCTCACAGTGGGTGGACCCGCAGTTTTGGAGCACGTGGCTCACCGACTCTATCTTGCCGCATCCAGCTCTGCAGTAACGGGCATCCGAGGATTCGACATGATGCCTGCTACTGGAAGATTGTTACTACGGAGCTGGATCGACCTGACATAGTCTCTGCCGGTCCACCCACTGGGATCGCTGTCATCCAGGTTCGCGAGGCAGGATCCTCGCTCACCTGTTCCAGTCCCTTGAGGGTGCTCGTTGTTGATAGCCCCTCACGCCATAATTGGTGGTTTGGAATGTCGCCTGCAAGTAATTGAATCTTAGCAAACAGTGAGCGACACTGGTCGCTCTGAAGTGTGGCAGACAGAACCGGGTTGTTCTGTCTCTCAATGAGGTTGGTTAATCGTCGGAGTAAAAACCTGGGGGACATGATGTCTGAGCTCCAGAACCCCAAGTCCACCGACACGCATCCTCGCATATAACGTGGTCAGGCGTGTGGATGTTCAGATGGAGGGCCGACTTAACAAAGCGTTTGATGAGACGGCCCGCCAATCTGAGCACCTGTCCGGTGATCCGAGGACTCTGGAGTCCATACATCATTTTCGGGATAACAAAATCCCTAACCACCGCCAGCTTCTGATCACACACACACACACACACACACACACACACACACACACACACACACACACACACACACACACACACACACACACACACACACACACACACACACACACACACACACACACACACACACACACACACACACACACACACACACACACACACACACACACACACACACACACACACACACACACACACACACACACACACACACACACACACACACACACACACACACACACACACACACACACACACACACACACACACACACACACACACACACACACACACACACACACACACACACACACACACACACACACACACACACACACACACACACACACACACACACACACACACACACACACACACACACACACACACACACACACACACACACACACACACACACACACACACACACACACACACACACACACACACACACACACACACACACACACACACACACACACACACACACACACACACACACACACACACACACACACACACACACACACACACACACACACACACACACACACACACACACACACACACACACACACACACACACACACACACACACACACACACACACACACACACACACACACACACACACACACACACACACACACACACACACACACACACACACACACACACACACACACACACACACACACACACACACACACACACACACACACACACACACACACACACACACACACACACACACACACACACACACACACACACACACACACACACACACACACACACACACACACACACACACACACACACACACACACACACACACACACACACACACACACACACACACACACACACACACACACACACACACACACACACACACACACACACACACACACACACACACACACACACACACACACACACACACACACACACACACACACACACACACACACACACACACACACACACACACACACACACACACACACACACACACACACACACACACACACACACACACACACACACACACACACACACACACACACACACACACACACACACACACACACACACACACACACACACACACACACACACACACACATTATTGTTTTGATATATTTTGACATTTGATTGTAACTTTCCATATTATTTGCATTATTGATTCATTTTTGTTAACAATTTGTATTGAATTTTTAACTTTATATAGTACTTTTAAGATCCTCTTTCTATTATATTGTAATTATTTCAGCCTGATGATAGTCCTATAGGACCGAAACTAGTTGCAACATTAAATAAAACAGTTGTGGGATAGACTTTGAGTTTCCTTTGAACCTTTTGTGTTTCAACCCACATTTGAGATATGGATAACTTACAAGATTTTATGCATGATTTAGACAAAGAAATCCTCCAAATTACCAATGAATTGAAATCAGCGTTATTTCGGATTACGTCTTCCAAGTCAACTCCTGCATCGAACCCCTGCTCTATCCCTCCCAGGATAAAACATCTCATCCAGGTGAAAAATAGAGCTCGGAAAAAGGCCCAGTTAACTATGAATCGGCTCGACAAAAACCGAGCTAACCAACTTTCGAACGAAGTCAAGCGAGAGCTAGAAAAACTTCGAAATGACCGGTGGACTGAGACTCTACAAACAATCAGTGATTGTAATGATCCTAATCCATTGTGGGCTCTCAGAAAAAGGCTTAAAATGAAGAACAAACCAAACAACCCCCTTCAGGGAACTTCAGGCCTAGTCTACACAGACCAGGACAAAGCTTCCACCTTTGCGGACTCTTTAGAATTCCAGTTCTAGCCAAACAGGGACCCAGACGATGATATCGAATGGGAAACTGAGGTCGAAAATGCAGGAGATCGCGACATTAAAACACTGCCTTTTAAGGCAATACGCCCAACCACAAACACAGAAATTGAAAACATCATATTTACACTAAAGTCGAAAAAAGCTCCAGGAGATGACAATATTACTAATCTCCAGCTTAAGCAGCTGCCTCACAGCTACTACAAATTTTTGGCCAACATCACAAACACAATTCTAAAACTACAAAAATTCCCCGCCAGATGGAAGAATGCCATCGTTATTTTAATAGAAAAACCCGGGAAAAATCCGCTTTACCCCAAAACCACAGGCCAATAAGTCTACTAAGTTCGATATCAAAGGTAATCGAGAAAGTTATTCTGAGCGTATCAAAGATGAAACTGACGAACGACAAATAATTTCTGACTTTATAAATTAAATTCAGTTCACTTTCATTCAGGCCTATTAAAGTTAATCAGATCTTTCCTAAAATCACGTACGTTTCAGGTTAGTGTAAAATCTTCCATCTCAACGATCAGGAGAATCGAAGCCGGAGTTCCTCAGGGTCCGGTTCTCTCTCCCTTTCTATACAATTTGTATACGGCAGACATCCCCGAATGTACAGGACTTACAAAGATCTTTACATTTGCGGATGATACCGCGATTTTGTCAGGCTCTTGGAAATTCTCCAAAGCTGTTGAATACCTTCAAAACACGACCGATGCTTATATAGAATGGGCGGAAAAATGGAAGATAAAAATGCGGAAAAATCGCAACTAATTAAATTCAGTAAAAATCGCCATCGACCAAATGTCGACTTTATGCTGAAAGATGTAATTATCGATTGGAAACGCGAAATTAAATATTTGGGAGTCATGTTTGACAGTAAGTTGACATGGCACCCACATATTCGTCAAATCATTTAAAAACAAACGCTACAAAAGCCGCACTATGGCCCTTTATATCAAGAGACAGTCGTCTAAGTCTCCGCCACAAATTCACTCTTTACAAGACTTGCATCCTTCCACAAATCATATATGCATCCACGGTATGGGGACAAACAGCTAATTCTCATCTTCACCGACTAGAGACAATACAAAACAAAACGCTACGACTAATTACCGGGCCCCCCTGGTATTTACGAAATTCCAACATGTAATATTATTTGTGCGTTGGGCGACAATTTGTAATATTAGTTGTGCGTAAGGCGACAATTTGTAATATTAGTTACCTGTTGATAGTGAATTTATAAAAATATTTAGTTAACTTTTTTGAAAAAAATAACAATATACCAAAAGAAAAAATGTAATTTACAATAAAACAAACATTAAGCTTAATTTCGTCTTTAATTAGTTGTAAAAGATACTTCAATAATTAACAGAATTTATAAATGTTTATCACACAAAAATTATGATAGTTAAATACCTCGGCCAGGGGTGAGTAAGTTCATTAGCTCTGACTATTGTACAATATTTGTTTCTTTAAGAAATTATAAGGGCGCCACTGAAATCTTTTTATTTTTTATGATACTAGAAAGTTGTTTTAAGCTGAGTTATTTAAATAAGTATCATAAGATGACAGAAAGATGTCAGAAAAAACTGTCTATGAAGATAAAAAAATGATATGAAAATGTACAAACAGATAAAAGATAAATAGATTTCCTTGGTCCTAAAATTAATGAAGTTGAGAATACGTTACAAAAAAATAATCCGCAAACAGTTCTTTAAAAATACTTATTCTAATACAGTTGACGATATAGATAGATATAAACGGAGATAAAAGAGAAAAAAATATGGGAACAGTAAACTTGATATACCACAATAAACTTATCTGTTAACAATAGTGGACGATCCTTCGCCACACCTTGGGGTCGCTACGGCACTGTCTAGGTGGTTCCAAATGATTATGGAAGATCACGAGTGGAGAGATGATCTGCCCCAGTTGTAGAGATGATCCAGTTAAAAATGTGCATACGAGAGCTTAAAGTTTACAAGCTGTTCAAGTTTACGGAATCTCCAAATTCAAGAGATGCTTCTGGTTTACAGAATCTTCAATTAAAGAGTTGCCTCTAGTTTACTGTATTATATTCCAACTGTATATGACAGTAAATCAATAGAAGAAATGAGACTGAGAATAATTATTAATACTTCTTGAACTCGATAATGCCAACTCATTAGTACACCTCGTAGCGTAGCTACTTTGAACTTCCAATTATAATTATAGAGACTGTATTCATTATTTTATTATTAAAAATGTTTTATGATAGATGGAGCTAGCGGCACTAATTGAATTTAATATTTAGGATACCAGGTGCTTAAAATGTTAACAGGTACAAACATACGACGTGACCTAATGGTGGACTCTATACGCCACCAAATCCGACTACGCAACAAAGACCTGATCACCTCATTTCATAATCACGCCAACCCCCTTCTGAAGAGGGCACTTGACTATGACCCTAATCACTGTCCTCGGGCCAAACGTCCAAAACTGGCTCTCACAGGCCCTAATTAACATGACTGACGAGACGTGACCTTGTAACTGTAAAATACTCCAAATTCATCGTTTGATCACCTAGGTCCACTAACAAGTAAAGGGTAAAAGTTCTAGCCTAAGAACTAGCCCAATCAAAACTATCATCAAGATCCCAGTTTTGTTTTGCATTAGTGATTAGTGATATTTTGACAGTAAACGTCAAATTAATTTCGCTCCGTTAAAAAGTTAATTTTATTAGCTAAAAAAGAGCAGATTAGTGTTGAACAGTGTATTTGGTGGTGTAGAAGAACTTTTCATACACGTAGAATCCTTTGATAGCCCGCCCAACAAGAAAATAAGCATAGAAATAGAAAATTTTAGAAAAGACGTGTCTACGGACACGGGTAAACTCCTGCAGGGAGCAGAAACCCGATCAGGCTCGGTAATTAAAGACAATCCGATTCAACCAACCCCATTAAAGATGGATTTTAAAGCCATTATTAACAATCTTTCGGACAAGGACCTAGGTGAGTTGTTTTTACTACTTGCGCCCGACCCCCGACACCCCCCCGACCAATAAAAAACGACAAAAAGCAGACAATCCCGCCCCTAACCCAACCACTACCAACAAAAAATAGATTTGACTCTTTAAAAACTACTGACAATACCGACATCAACGTTGACAGTGACGTTGACGTTTACGCCGACCTCGACAATGACATTCCGACAAAAGTTAAAACCTACTGAATGAATCAGACTATGATTCAGACAGCACCACTACCAAAAAAAAAAACACAACGCAGCCACAAAAACTCTGTTTCCTCCGACGAAGAACCATCTCATTTATCATCATCATCATCCAAAAAACGTAACAATGGCGACTTTCCGCCGCTACCTCCACCCCCAACAAAATTACCCACTAATTCACAGACCACAACAACAAAACCAAAAAACAAAATCCCCCCTATTACAATAAAAAATAAGGAGACCTGGTTAGATCTCTTAAAAATTTTCAAAATTAAAAAATTTCAATCTCGAATGCCGCAAACAAAAAGACGGATTCAATTTACACCTGACTCAATCGACGATCATAGAGCCATAACAAAAGAACTTGACAGACAGGGACAGTTATATTACACGTACCAACTACCGACTGACAAGACTCTTCGAGTGGTCTTGAGAGGTGTTCCCAACCATATCTCAGACGAGATGGTTGAGAACGAACTTAAGACTCTTAAGTTCGAACCAATTAAGGTCACTCGAATGTACAGACGAATGACGACAAAACAAACGGACACTAAGACAAAGAAAGCTATTATCACGACAGACAAAATACATATGCCGCTGGTTCTGGTTGAGCTTCCTCGCAGTGAGTTCAGCAAGAACATTTATAACATCACCAATTTGTTTTTCATTAACATTAAAGTTGAGACACAGCGGTCCAACACGCAGTCGGCACAATGTCACAGGTGTCAGGGTTTTGGCCACACCCAAAGAAACTGCCACCTGGATTGCAAAAGATTCCGGATACCCCGGCTTGCTGTGCAAATTGCGGGGGGCTTATCCAGCAAACTACAGAGGTTGTCAAGCTCACAAGACAACCACTGACAAACGAACACCAAACAAGACAACCTCTAAACTGACGCCGACAGTAACACAAAATAAAACATACGCCCAGACGGCAAAAGACACCACCGACTCAGACTAACGAATCTAAAGGAGGCAATTTCCGAAATCAGATCCATACTATCTGCTGAACTTCGGCAGATGGTACCTGAAATTAAGAAATCTCTTTTAAGACAAAATGACAACTAAACGACAACCGGACTCATTAAAGATAGCGGCTTGAATGCCTGTGGCATTTCAAGTAAAAAAGACGAACTGACTGAATTTTTAGACTCTCATTCCATTGACGTAATCCTCATCTCCGAGTCGTGGCTCAAACCCGCACTCAATTTTACAATTCCGAATTACTTTTGTTACAGAACTGATAGGTTAACGGGTAGAAACGGCGGAACCGCGATTTTGATTCAAAAAGACTAATCATTTATTCATAAACCGTTATAGTACCGAAAACATTGAAAACACAGTGGTTAAAATAACGATGGCATCGGGAATCACTTACACAACTAGTTTCGGTCTATTTATTACCTACTAAGAATCTTTTACAAGAAGACTTAGACAAAATTTTACTCCGCGACCAAAACACAATTATCGGAAGCGATTTAAACTCCAAATATACGAATTGGAATTCAAGGCGAACAAATGATAAAGGGAAAATTCTAGATGCACCCGACATGGCTATCTAGTAGTTGGGCCAGATGAAGCGACTCATTTTGGTACAGGGATCGTTGATGTTCTTGATATTTTTATATTAAGAAATGTTAGTGTGAAATTCCAAATAGAGGCGAAAACGGAACTCAGTTCGGACCACAATCCTATTCTTTAGAATTATCCTATTCTTTTAGAATTGGAGAACTGGCAACCGAATCTGATGAATCACGAGTGAATTGGACCAAATACTCCGAAATACTAAGTAACATCAACCGACCCCCTCCTTGCTCAACAACATGTATGATTTAGATAAAGAAATCGCTAATCCCTACTCATCTGCAAACGTCATCACTCAGACACCCGGTATAACACGTTACTCAGCTGCAAGGATTTCTGATATAAAATCTAGCTTCAATTTATTTTTGTCTCCGAAAATAAAATCTATTATTTTACAAATGTCAAATAAAGAAGGAATTCGTATTTATAATGATAAATTTCAGCCTCTTTTGGAAACTGAACTAGATGCTTACCTAGGTTTACTACTTCTTGCTGGAGTTTACAAATCTCATGGCCAAGCTACGTCAAGTCTTTGGGATTGTACTGTAGGCCGTCATATATTTAGATCTACAATGTCATTACAACGTTTCCACATCATTTCAAGAGTTCTTCGCTTTGATGATAAAGACACAAGAGCAGACCGTCGAAGAATGGACAAGTTGGCACCAATTAGAGAAATATGGGATGAATGGGTTTCAATTCTTCCAAATTTATATAATCCAACTGAAAACCTTACAGTTGATAAACAATTAGTGCCATTTAGGGGTAGGTGTCCATTTCGACAATACATCCCAAGTAAACCTGCTCGATATGGAATTAAAATTTGGGTCTTGTGTGATGCAACTAATTCATATGCATATAACATGCAAATTTATACAGGAAAGCAGCCTGGTCAAAATCCAGAAAAAAATCAAGGATTGAGAGTAGTATTAGATCTCACTAGCGGTTTGAAAGGATATAATGTTACATGTGACAATTTTTTCACATCCTATAATTTAGGACAAATGCTGTTAAAACGAAATATTACTATGCTAGGGACGATTAGGTTAGCTAACAGAAAATAAGTATATTCATCAAAATTCTGCTTTGCACGTGAAACAACCATTGTGTCTTACATGGCAAGACGTAACAAAAATGTAACCCTAATGAGTACGTTACATCATGACGCAAGTGTAAGTGAATCTATTGACAAAAAACCACAAATAATTTTAGATTACAACAAAACAAAAGGATCTGTCGATACTTTAGATAAATTGGTAATGACTTATACTTGTCGACGTCAAACAAAAAGATGGCCTATAACTGTTTTTTACAACCTGCTTGATATATCTGCATATAATGCGTTTGTGTTGTGGTCTGCAATTAATCCCAATTGGAATGAAGGAAAATTAACCAGAAGGCGTCTATTCTTGGAAAATTTAGGACATCAATTAATTTTATCTTTGCAACAAACTCGTACACATTGTCATATTGACCCGAACACTATAAGTGTACCAAAACATTGCACACAATAGGAGGGTTAATATTGTTGTCTTATTACTTCCATACTTGGTCTAGCCTTATAACTACCTAATAAACATCAGGTACCTAGCTACAAACAAACAAAATGTAACTTCAATATGTCAATCTGACGATGCTAAGTCTAGCGAAACGGTTGTCATTAAGGTTAAAAAAGCAATATTTTAAAATATTGGAAGTTTTGTTAAAACGAAGAGTTTTTATTATTCTTAATTAGATGGACTTTCAAAAAGTAAGGGTTACTACAATAAATTTAATTTTTAATATCGTTGTATAATTTAAATCCATTACATTCAATAAAATCCAAAAGGTTCTCTAAAATATTATTAAAAGGACTATTGATATCATGCTTAGTTCCTGTTAAATAAGGAATATTAAAATCACCAATAATAATTGCTCAGTATATTACATTAACTATTTTAAATTTCTTTTTTTATTGCAATCAAGACACCCCCACCAGTAGTTTTTTTTTGTGACATGTAAATTACTGTCAGACCTTATTAAACTATAAATGTCAATATTAACTATTTCAGCATCTTCAACACCCTCCTGCAACTATGTTGCAATATAGTTTAATATAAAGTTAATAGAATGAAAATGAAAAAAAAAATACAAAAGCAAGTTTGAAAGCAAAAAGTTTTTACCCAATCCGTATTCATTATCTATCAGGTAAAATAAAATAACTAAAAAGAAAAGAAATAATAATAATAAAAACGGTAATTATATCTTATCTCTTATTAAGCTGAACCAAACAGCAAACCAGGGCCACAAGTTTTAGTTAAGGAAAGTCACTTGTTTCTTGAATTATTCTTACACTGTTGTCATGTCTAACAAAAATTCTTACATTAGAGATCCACACATTTTCTTTCCCATATTTTGCTCTAGCTTTACGGAACAAGTTATACGAATATTTACTTAGATTCTCATTAATGAATATCCCAGAATTTTTTAAATTTTAATATCTCTTTTTTTTCAGAAGTGACGTAAATTGAACAATAACAGGCCTATGTTTGATTGTAGGTGAAGGGTTGGATTTATTGAATTTTCCTATTCTGTAAATGTTATAAATATCCCATTAGGAAGTTTTAACTTTTAATCGTTAAAAACTGCTAGTACCCTTGTCAAGATATTTTCGTTCATTTCATCTAAGATCCCTACCAGACTTATCGAGCTAGCTCTCAGATTTTGATTCATTTTTTTCACTGTTCTTTGAATTGAAATTACCTCGGTCATGTTGGACTTTACTTGATCCTCTAGTATCGTGTATTTTAAGATAAATCATTCAATTTGCCCTACACGTGTTCAATTTTTTTACTGAATTTAGCAAATTCTTCTTCAATTTTTGCAGACAGTTCGAGCACCAATTTATTGGATATTGCCTGTACCAGATTTTCATCAGTGATGGTGATGGAGGAATTTGTTCTCGATCTGCTCATTTTAATGAACTCAATTGGAAACACTGTTGAAACAACCAAAGTCACTTAAAAATTTCAAAGTAAAAAAGACACTTTTTTAACAAATTATGTTGTTTAATATTCGCCCAATATGTATAAACCTCTTGGTCCCAACTATTCTTATATGCAGTTAAACCTTTAAAAACTTTTATAAAATCAGGAGCTCGCAGACTCGACGTGTTCACACGAACATCGATCGAACTATTCCTCAGACAAAACCAAGATAAATTTCGAGTTGCCAGTGAAACGATTTTGCGAAGTTTTAACGCTCATCGCCAAGAACGTCATTTGAACGAGATTGGACGAAGAATCGTTTTACTTCCAACTTCGTTTCAAGGTAGTGAACGTAATCGTCAGAGACAATATTTGGATGCTATGACGGTCATTGGCCGACATGGTAAGCCAGATTTGTTTATTACGATGACTTGTAACCCGAGGTGGCCCGAAATTATAGATAATCTTGGTGAAAGACAAAAATGGGAAAACAGACCTGACTTGGTTTGTAGAGTATTTGTAGAATTAATGGACGACTTAACGCAAAAACAAATTTTCGGGGTAATAAAACTACCACTACGTCATCGAATTTCAAAAAAGATGTTTACCGCATGCACATATAGTTTTAACTATGCATATCGATGACAAAGTGTTGGATGTTGATACCGTCGATAGAATTGTACAAGCATATATACCATACAGACATACTCAGCCGGTTTTATACAGTTTGGTAAAAGAATATCATGTACATGCACTATGCGGAATCTTAAATATGTCAGCTAAATGTATGTTGAATGGGAAGTGTAAGAAGTTTTATCCAAAACCTTATAAGCCCCATACAACTCTTCATGTAGGTGATAATAAGAGACCGGAATATAGATTCATTGGGATGTAGGATTACCAACAGAAGGATTGTACTTTACAATGCTTATTTATTAAACAAATATCAATGCTATATAAATATCGAAGTGGTAGGATCTCTACTCAATGAAATATCTACACAAATACATACAAAAAGGCTCAGATTCCATAACCCTTCGCGTAACAGGTGACGGTAATAATGAGTTTAACACTCAATCGGATGTTCAATTGCAAACAACAGATGGAATCGTAATAGACAAAATCAAAGAATACCAAGATTATAGGTATGTAAGTGCGATGGAAGCGATGTGGGAGAATTTTTGAATATAAAATGCACGATCGCTCCCACTTGGTGAAGGCGTTACCTGTACACCTCCCGGGTGAAAGAACAATAATGTATGATGAATTAGAAGAAGCAGATAATATTAAAAGGAGTTTGCAATTACGCTCAAAGTTGGAAGCTTACTTCTTTTTAAATAGGCAAGACGTTGTCGCTCGAGCTTAATTATATCCAGAAATACAAGAACATTATACATGGAATAATAAAGAAGGCAGATGGCAAGCCAGGCGCCAAGTAAGTAAGCAGATAGGATGTATGATCGATATCTGCCCTGACCCGGGGCTCATGGAACTATTTTCTTAAGAATTCCATTATCACGAACCAGAGGAGCGACATCGTTTCAACAATTAAAAATAATTAACGAAGAAGACGGTACAATGGCCAACACTTTCGAAAAAGCATGTCGGTATACAAATTATATTCGTCAAACCGATGAATTTGAACGTGTTTTGAGAGAGGCCGTTCTAAAACAGCTCCCACGTAAAATGCGAAAGCTTTTTGCACTTAAATGTATGTTGAATGGGAAGTGTAAGAAGAAGAAGATAATCTTGGTGAAATACAAAAATGGGAAAACAGACCTGACTTGGTTTGTAGAATATTTGTAGAATTAATGGACGACTTAACGCAAAACAAATTTTCGGAGTAATAAAACTACCACTATGTCATCGAATTTCAAAAAAGAGGTTTACCGCATGCACATATAGTTTTGTCATATCGATGACAAAGTGTTAGATGTTGATACCGTCAATCGAATTGTACAAGCATATATACCAGACAGACATACTCAGCCGGTTTTATACAGTTTAGTAAAAGAATATCATGTACACGCACCATGCGGAATCTTAAATATTTCAGCTAAATGTATGTTGAATGGGAAGTGTAAAAAGTTTTATCCAAAACCTTGTAAGCCCCATACAACTCTTCATAAAGGTGATAATAAGAGACTGAATATAAACGTCCTGACGATGGCAGGACGATTTAGGTAGATTCATTGGGATATAGGATTACCAACAGAAGGATTGTACCTTACAATGCTTATTTATTAAGCAAATATCAATGTCATATAAATATCGAAGTGATAGGATCTCTCTACTCAATGAAATATCTACACAAATACATACAAAAAGGCTCAGATTCCATAACACTTCGCGTAACAGGTGTGGTGTGAACACCCCGTATATATCGTATTTTTAATTAAATTGTTTATTAGAAATATTGATAACTTAGACTGCAATAGTTTGTTTATAGTATGGCACGTTCACGGTCATATCGTGATGTGAGGAAGGCTGAATAAACAAGAAATAGTAAATAAATATACGGCAAAGAATAGACGAAAGGTTCAATGTATGATATTCATTATCAAGTTCACTATGTTGTTGATAAAGCATTAATATAATTTATTTAATAGTAAATAAGTATTGTACTCTAATCCAATCATTGTAAATATAATTTAATGTCTTTAATGTAAAAGTGTTTATTCCATACAACCCCCAATATTAAATATTACATGGAGATCCTGCAAACTAATGGTAAGACGATATAAGATGGTTTAACGAGAAATACTGGAGAACAAGAAGGAATTAGGGTGGTACGGCAACAAAACAACAAGTACAAGAAAATGGAGTGGTGAATAGTAACTTTATTGTACAGGAACAATCATATTATAAACTGGATAGAAGCGAAATCACTGCTATACGTAATTGTACTACTACTACTTTGTCAATTCGTATGGTCGTTTTGTAAACATTCGATTTTTGTAGAATTATTATTATCATGATTATTTTATTTTTGAATTGAAATGTGTTTCGTATGAAATTTGATGATTCCAGTTGCAGAAGATGATGAGCAGAAAAAATGCAGTTATAAATTCAAAAGTTGTATTGCGTATATCAAAAAATTGTGACATATATATCAAATTCAAATTTTTGACAGCGACAGACTTGAAAGTAGCCAATAAGAGCGTCACTGCCTAACGTTACTGCGTTCCGTTTCACGTATGTGTTAGTTTGGATTTAACATGCCTCGGCCTTGGAAGCACCAGCTTCTAATGTATTTTCATGGAACAACAGGCAGATCTTAGTGAATGCACGGCGTACCACTCCAGTTGCTGTTCGTATGTCCGCTACTCGGGATACTCCATCCTTACCCGGGATGGTGGTGATGATGCGTCCCAGGCTCCATTTTAAAGGGGAGAATTGTCCTTTATGACCACAAGAGTATTGGGTTGTAGGTCTGGCTTGTGCTCACTCCATTTTATCCGAGTCTGCAGCTCTGAGACATATTCTTTGGTCCATCGCGTCCAAAAATGTTGTCGAATCTGCTCCACCCTCTGGTACCGGGTGAGACGACTAGTTGGCTCTTCGGTGAGGTCGGTGAAAGCAGGCGCTGTCAGCGGACGGCCAACCAGAAAGTGCAATGGGCAAAGAGGTAAGAGATCTTGTGGATCAGATGAGAGAGGATTGAGAGGACGTGAATTTATGATGGCTTCTATTTGTGCAAGAACAGTGCTTATCTCTTCAAAGGTCAGATGCGCTTTACCCACTGTTCGAAGCAAGTGATGCTTGCACGATTTGACCCCAGCCTCCCATAAACCACGAAAATGAGGCGTATACGGCGGTATTAACTTAAATTTAATGTCGTGACTACAAGCAAAGTCTGCAATTTCAGAATGTGACTGTGATAAAAAATGTTTAAATTCGTTCATGAGGCCTACAAAGTTTCTATCGTTGTCAGAATAAATTTCTGTAGGTTTACCCCGCCTGGAAATAAATCTTTTTAGCGCTAACAAATAAGAATCTGTGGAAAGGTCGCTTGCTATCTCTAAATGTACTGCCTTTGTTACAAAACATATAAAAATGCAAATATAAGATTTGATTAGTTTAGAACCTCTGCCCTTTCGGTTGAGTACGAGCACTGGCCCGGCGTAATCCACTCCACAACGCATAAAGGGGAATGTTGGCGTGATTCTCTCTAGTGGTAAATTTCCCATAATAGGTGTAAGGGTTCGGCCTCTCAGTCGAGTACATACAACGCAATTGTGCACTACCTGCCGGGCGAGATCCCTGCCGCTGATTGGCCAGTATGACTCACGCACGCTGTAAAGCAGCGCTTGCGCACCTGCGTGCTTCAGTTGCTTATGCTCGTGACGGAACAACACCACTGAAAACCAATGTTTACCAGAAATTAGTAAGGGATGTTTCTTTGCGTATGTAAATATTGCAGAATTCTGTAAACGGCCACCTACTCGTAGTAATTTATTTTCATCCAAAAAATATTAAATTTGAACAATTAATTGATTTTCTTTAAATTATTATTATTAATTAAGATATCATATTCAACTGGAAAGGTTTCAATTTGAGACATTTTTATTAACATTAAATCTGATAATTTAATTCATCCACAGTAAGTGAGCCTGTGCGACGTTTATTTTTGTTGCGTAAATTATAAATAAATCGTAATAAATAAGCTCCTGCTCGTCTCATGCGATTAAATTGAGAAAATCGTTCAAAAGAAAACAAAGACTCTGAAGATTGCGTTTGAGACGTTAAAGCAAGTACCTGCTTAATTTTTGTTTCAGGTAAGTCCTTCTGTGCAATTTCAAAATAATCCGTGGACATAGATTTTGTGCTATCAAAGGTATTGTCATGAAGTAAAGAGGGACCGTCCCACCACAAACTTGTTGAAGGCAAATCCTCCAACTTGACATCTCGCGACACGAGCTGGGTTCTGTTTTCCGCTGATATGACGCCAGGGAACTTCCTTAGTGATCTCGTGAATTTCAGATACCCTATTCTGAACAAATGGTTTGAGTAGACTGGGTGTCATGCGTAACCAGTCTAGCACTATTGTTGAGTCACACCAAAAAAAACACCATCAAAATTGCAACGAAGCGATTGCCTAACCTTTTCATATAATCGTGCGCTTAACTCAAGCCTAGGCATGCTTACAGGTTTGAGAGGGGCCACCTTTCCTTTTGAACATAGTAATCTCACCAAAATATTTGAATCCTTGCAAATAGTGCGCACGTATAAACAGGCGCCGTACGCTGTTTCTGAGGCGTCGGTAAAAACATGCAATTCAATGCGCTCGGGATTACTACCGATGACATGACGCGGTATATGTATAGTATGCAAAATAGGCAGCGCTTTAGCAAACCGGTTCCAGACTAGGGCGACGTCACTTGGAACTTGGTCATCCCAATCTAATTTCAGTAGCCATAATTTCTGTAACAAAACTTTGACTGTCACTATAACAGGACTCAGTAGGCCCAGTGGGTCGAATATCTGTGAAATATTTGACATTATACTGCGCTTAGTGATTTTACTATGTTCACTTTTAAATTGTGTTGTGTAGTGAAACTCGTCATTCTGGTTACAGAAACCTAAGCCTAACGTTTTAGAACTAGCCTGATCAATTAATGAAAATTCTTTTAAAATATTTAATGCTTCTGTCTCATTATTTTTAAAGTTAAAACACCATTTGCGCAAAGGAAAACATGCTGCTTGCAACGCCTTCGCGGTTTGTTGGCAGATTGACAACAATTTAGATAAATCGTCGTGACCTGTAATCATATCGTCCACGTACATGTCCTCCGTAATGACTCTAATGACGTCACTGTCCGTGCAATTAGCAGCTACCTCTTTTAGCAGCGGCAGCTTAAAAAGGGCGCTGATGCTGTACCGTATGTGACAGTATTCAATTGATAAATGCGTAACGGTTGCGAAGGTTCATCCCGCCAAAGAATTAATTGTAAAAATCTTTGATTAATATCAATAAAACACTTCCTGTACAATTATTCTATATCGGCACATGCAATATAATTATGTTGTCGAAATCTTAACAAAATGGCCACTAAATCGCCTTGTATTGGTGGGCCAACCATTTGTAGGTCGTTTAATGAAAGGCCTGAGGATGATTTTGCGCTTGCATCGAACACCACCCTAAGTTTAGTAGTCGTACTGTGCTCCCTGAAAACGCCATGATGTGGCAGAAAGTAGTGAGGTTTGCCGTAGTTAAACACCTCAGTCATGTGACCTAAGTTTATGTACTCATGTATAAAATCGGTGTATAATTTTTTATAACTGGGATTGCGTTGTAATCGTTTTTCTAATGCCATAAATCGATTCTCTGCCATTGAATAAGTTTCTCCTAATGTGTTAGGTGAAGTTTTAAAAGGAATACTAACGCAAAATCTTCCATTCTCATCGTACCTCATAGTCTGAACAAAATGGTTTTCACATGCACGCTCCTCTTTGCTGTAGATGTCCTGAATTCTAGGCAACTCCTCTAATTCCCAAAACTTGCGAAGTTGAGAATCAAAAGATTGTGTAAAGTTACAGTTACTGTAATTAAAATGTTTCGTATTAGTGTAAATGGGGCCTGAAATGATCCAACCTAGTTTTGTGTCGTGTAAGAATGGGCCATTACATAATCTAATTTTTTCAGTATTTAACAGATCCCAAAACTTGTCTGCGCCTATTAAAATATCTATGTCGTGTGATTTGTAAAGTATGGATCTGCCAAAAGCATCTTTTTCAGGAACTTGACTTGTGCGCATTGTATAGGTACTGATGGCAGTGCTGAAGTAATATTCGAGAGAACAAAACATTGCAAATTCGTTTTATAAGCTGCGGTCCGTGACTGAATATCGATGTTACACATTTGCGTAGTTTGTGTCACCGAGTTTCCAACGCCACGTATTTCATGAGTGGACTGTATTAATGGTAAGTTTAGTGAATCGCATAATTTCTTTGTAATAAAACTGCGTTGGCTGCCACTGTCAAGCAACGCACGCGCGGTGCGATATTAGAGTGCAGCGATAACATTGATGCAGACGATTTTTGTGCGTTTAAATCGTGCGTATTCCGATGAACTAACGAGTTATGTTTATCGTTACAAAATCTACACGGCCCGAATCGACAGTTTGCAACAGTGTGGCCCTGGCGCAAGCAATTAACGCATAGGTTATTTTGTTTTACAAAATTTAGTCTACCTATAACATCAGTGGCTAAAAATTGTTGACAAGAGTATAGTGGATGCGGCTTTTTACACATCAAACATGATTTATTAGATTGTGTTATGTTAGACTTGATATCGTGTTGCTTATCTGTGGAAACATTGCAGTGAACCCTTGTATTGGCGTGTGAAGTTTGTTTAAAATTATTATCGGGTTTGCTATGCGACACGGATAATGTTTCCAACGTATCAGCCCTACTTTTAAGGAAGTTAATCAAATGATCAACCTTCAATTTAGTTTTGGAGTCACCAGTTTCAGAATATAAAGTGCCTTTAAACTGTTCCCATTCGCGTTCTGTGGTTTTATCAAGTTTTGATACCATTAAATAAATTATTAAAGTGTCCCAAGAATCTGTAGGCTCCCCGAGGACCTTTAGAGCGCGTAGATTTTTAAGAACAGTGTCTATTAACTTTCTAATTAAAACCGGCGACTCTTTACCTATTGCCTGGATATTGAACAGTGACTTGACATGATTATGAAGTAATAACCTACTGTTGTTGTACCGATTGAGAAGCAGTTCCTATGCGATGTCATAGTTAGCACTAGAAAACTCCAATGAATCTATCACTAACTCAGCACTACCCTTAAGCGAAGATTTTAGGTAATGAAACTTTTGTATGCTAGAAATTTCAGTGGAATTATGAACAAGTGAAAGGAAAGTATCCCTGAATTCCAGCCAGTGCTCATAGTAACCGTCAAAGGTAGGTATAGTAATGGTAGGTAGTTTAACAGATTTTAGGTTATAATTGCTATTCAAATTAGTGGTTGTAGATGCACTAGATTTTGAAATTATGCATTCTGCCTTGGCTAAAACAGTGTAGTAAGAATCTTCGAATGATTCTCTTTGATTTAATTGTTCATCGAGATCACTGTCTAGCACTGCTTCTTCTAATTGTGTTTGAATAGAATTAAATTCAGTATAAATACTAGTGACGCCTTGTATGCGCAGTTTTAGGTCCATAACATTCTGACTAGGCAAAACATCTATACCATCAAGTGATTTTAGGTAGTTAGTGAACTTTGTAAGCCTCGCTTTGATAATGCCTCGTTTTTTAACGAGTTCTCGGATCAATTTAGTATCACAGTCACTGTTTGTCCTATAAGGAGACTTGTCACGCGTTGAGCCCACACTTAGCGTGTCATAAGTCTCAGATACGCTCATTTTAGTAGTAAATGAAAGTGGAGTACTTACGGTTTTAATAACTGCGAAGATGCACTTGGTGCTTGCGGTTTAATTCGGTTGTCTTGACCGAGCGGGTAACTCACATCCACGACTGCACGATGCGCTTTATGATAATGGGGCTGCTCAAGTACCAATCTTCCAATCCTGGCTGATGCGTAGTCTCCAGTAATTTGAAAATAGGCTCACTGACTCTGGTTTTGCGGTAATCCAGTTAGTGTTCGGCGGAGAAGGACCAATGTTTCGTATGAAATTTGATGATTCCAGTTGCAGAAGATGATGAGCAGAAAAAATGCAGTTATAAATTCAAAAGTTGTATTGCGTATATCAAAAAATTGTGACATATATATCAAATTCAAATTTTTGACAGCGACAGACTTGAAAGTAGCCAATAAGAGCGTCACTGCCTAACGTTACTGCGTTCCGTTTCACGTATGTGTTAGTTTGGATTTAACAAAATGAATCTCAAACTCGTACTCAAGTATAACTTCGCGAAATACGCCTCGAGTCTTGAGCATTAATCGAGTCTTACAAACGAGACTTCGGTTATTTTCGGCCAAGTATGAGCAAAGAATGTTCAGCTAGGGATTTTTTGGTCACGGATATTGTTTTCTAGTTATTTTTATGTTATAGGCATCACTGTCTAAAACAGCTGACGGGATAAAAATACAAAATAATAAAAATTGTGTTGCAATAAATATTATACTACTGTAACGAAGTTACTAAAATTTCGTGCCTTTTCCGTATATTCCATCAAATCCGCGCGGTATTAGTTATTAAGTTTCGACCGTTCATTTGTTTATATTTTTAAAAGTTTTTGTAACACCGATAAGACTTCGCTAATTAGTCACTTGCTGAAATGATGATACCGTATATAATTGTAAAATTTAAAATATTTTTAATGTATCTCCGTTATTAATGGACCGATTTTTATAATTCTTTTGGTATCGACTCAGAAAATTACGAGGAAAATCATGCTGTTAATCATTTTCGCGCGAAACCCAGATTTTCAGTAAAATTATTTTTTCCGACAAGTTCCAACCGAAACAGCAGCTGTAATTGTCTGAGTCGTATGATCACGCAGTACCTGTCCCCACTTTAAGTAGGTGGAAGGGCATACCGGTAGGATTTTTGTGTCCCCCCCGCAATCCGTCCCTTACCTATCAAAAATTGTATAAATTAGACGATTTTGGCAATTTTAGGGAAGTACCAGTTACAGTGATAGTAGTGCCTAAACTAGTGAACCAGTGAGGACCCCGAGACCGACCGGAATCAAGGTAAGCACACCAAACTATCTAACTAATGTTTGCCAGAGCAACTTGTTAAGATTTTTCTCTATATGCGCCGCTTACCTGTTATCCTTTTCCTCGCTCAACACCATCATGGGTGGTATACTGGTGGTGCACCCTTCCTAAATTTCTCATCATGGGTGAAACCCTGATGAGACTATCCTTTTCCTCACTCAACACCATCATGGGTGGTATACTGGTGGTGCACCTTTCCTAAGTTTCCCCCGTTACGTGTAGTACACTGATGGCTCTGCCCTCTACGCAATAGCGGTCGCGAGCTGTGTTATTATTCCGTTACATTTTATATATAACTTGGTTAGATTTTTCTCTATATGCGCCGCTCACCTGTTATCCCTTTCCTCGCTCAACACCATCATGGGTGGCAAACTGGTGGTGCCCCTTTTCCTAAGTTTCCTCATCAGGGGTGATACCCTGAGGAGACTTTCCTTTTTCCTCACTCAACACCATCATGGGTGGTATACTGTTGGAGCACCTTTCCGAAGTTTCCCGTTATGTGTAGGACACTGACGGGCTCTACCCTCTACGCAATAGCGGTCGCGCTTGTTGCGATTTACCGTTACATTTTTGATATTTTAATTGGATCATCTAAAAATAATTTGGTTGCTCTGGAGATCTCCGTTTTAAATGGTATACTTGTGTGTTGGTGTGCTGGAAGCTTGAGTTTTACCGCTTTTACCGCTTTTTACCGCTTTTACAGTTTTCCGCTTTCCGTAGTAGACGGCTAAATACCGTCGATTTATATCGCATTTTCATGTAAGGCATGGTAAAACATAATAATTCTGATTTTCTTTTAGCATTTGCCGAAACCGTTTAACTGCATGCCTAACCAGCCTGTACTTAGTTGATTTGCTGTAAAATATATAGTTTTGTTTGTTTTCATTTATTTTCCTGTACTCCTGAAAATGTGTTGCTGGCAAGCCAGCGTTGTAATAAAAAGTAAGTACAAGATCTAGAAACCGAAAATGTATTAACCGTAACTTATTTTGAAAAATTATTTTTGTAGTTACTGAAATTATGTACATGTATAAGTCATTTGTAATGATACGATTAGAATTAGAAATTATTGATTTCTCTTATTATTTTGTTGCTAGTTAAACTAGTATAATCAGCTTTTGTTTTGTTTCCGAAAATGTTTTTTTAACAGTAGTTAATTGCTTTTATATCGTACCGTCTAAATCTACACAAATCCGAATGAGATATTTATTAAATATAACGATATATTAAAAGTTGTATTGTACATCCTGATATATACCGGATGTCTGTAAATTTTAATTTATTTCGTTTATTGATATATTTGATTGTTTTATATGATTACCGTATCTCTTTTTGTTTAACCGAAATTGTTTCTTTGTGGAAATTGGTACACTGTCCAAAATATGTTTTATTTTTTTATTTATTCAAACTGTATTGGGTTTATTCTGACCGCTTTTTCGATTGTTAACAAATTATATTTTGTGATACACCGCAATGGTTTATTAATATATTGTTTAATTGTTTTATATGAATACCGTATCTCTTTTGTTTAACCGAAATTGTTTCTTTGTGGAAATTGGCACTGTCCAAAATATGTTTTATTTTTTTTTATTTATTCAAACTGTATTCTGACCGCTTTTTCGACTGTTAACAAATTATATTTTGTGATACACGGCAGTGGTTGGTTAATATATTGTTTTGTTAAGTACCGTCCGTGTTTTATTTATTTCTGGGCTGAACACAATTACCCATTTTGTCTCCACTGTCTAAAGGCTACCTGTCGCATGTGGGCCCTCAACCACTTAAATCCTGAGGGTGTCGCCCGAGATGATATAAACTTTACTAGCAGGAAGACCGTCCCGATCAAAGTTCCGTCCGAACAAGGTAAGTTTGGATCTATCTAGGAAAGCGCCATTACACTACCTATACAATAAAATAATAAATATAAAACTTTATGGACATTTATTTCGTGAGAAAATCATATTTAAAGACATTTGGTTCAAATTCTTGTTGAGAGCAGTGTGTAGCTGGTTATATAATCTTTTTAAAGATCTACAACTTTAATTTAAGGTACGTATTCAGTTGTGATTTTATAATTCTACTATCTTTTCCACTGTTGTAATATAATGTATTCTCTCAATATACTTTTTGAGGACTTTCAACCATCCTTTTAATAAACTATAAAAAATATGTTTTCAGATGGCAGCTAAAGTAGCAGCTTATACACAAAAAGAAAGACTTTGTTAGCAGCTTTAGTTGATAAGCATAAGTTAGTGGAGGATAAAAGGACAGATGCAGCAACGGTACAGATGAAGCAAGCGGAATGGGAGAACATTGCAACAAATTATAATTCCCAAGGAGCTTTAATCTCTGTGCCTCGAACTGCAATTCAATTGAAAAAACTGTGGAAGAATTTAAAACAGAAGTGAGCTAAACACTCAGGAAAAATATCAGAGACTAGCAACTGGAGGAGGCCCACCTTTGGAAATTGTTGATGATCCAGTTATGGATGCAGTTGATGTTGCCGCTCCCGGTGTAGATGTTAACCTTTCATGTCCCTGGGATAGCACAGCTATTTACATGAATGAACATAAGATTCAAGGTATATTTGTATATATTACAGTTGAACCCTGATTATCTGCGAGGTGAAAATTTGCATATATACAGAAATTTGTGTAAGGTATCGATAATGGTTGTTTATATAATTTATTTGATCAAAAGCATTTTTAAAATACTTATTGTTACATTACTTAAAATAATAACAAAATGACTAATTCTTATTGAAATTATATTACTATGGTAAATTGAACCACAATCTTTTTTTATATTACTTTATTTCAACGTTTTGGTAGTGTTCTCTACTATTGTAAAGACTGATTAAATTTTATTGAAATTTTTGTCTCTACTTATCTGAAATGCTATAAAAACGTTGAAATACAAAAAAAGGATTGTGGTTTAATAACAAAAAGAATAAATAATAAATATACCACAAGGAACATATAAAAGATATATTACCATAGTTTAATAATTGTTGAAAATGGCCACATTCTTTAAATTCTTAACAACCTGTAGCTCACAATCACTTTATTTTTGAATAGGTAATATTATTTTTGGGCAAACATTATGCCCCTGTACATATTGTAATATATACCTATATGTAATAAATTTTATTTCCAGAGCCACCAGAGGAGATCATTCATGTCTATGTTGAAGAGGATGAAAGGAAGAGTGAAGAAAATTTTTCTAAACTCAAGGGAGACTTTTCTAACACCTGTACACAAAGGTATACAAATTGAAAGATTTTAATAGACTCCTATTTAAATTTATATAATTCTAGGCTCTAGAACACCTTTGAATGATGAAAGACTTCCATTCAAAATGAAGCCAACCAGAGGGTTCGCAAATTAAATGATGCCATCCATCAGCAAGCTGAACTGCATAACATAAAAATGCAAGTTGAGCAGGAACTGTTATTGAAAAATTCAAGCAAAAAGGGAAGAAGCATAGGCCAAGGCTGGAGCTAGCAAATTATTTAAAAGTGAACATAAGTTTAAATAAAAGTCATTTACTTATATATTTTTTCTTTGCATAATTTATTTATTTAGAAATGCTGACGTATAAAGTTTCGTCTGAATATTAACCCCAAGTCATTATGGCCAGCATTAATAATTGGTGGTAATTCTTGGCAAATCTTCGGCTATAAACTCATCGTCAAAGTTAATATTGTCTTGCTGTAATACAATATTATACAAGACAGCACATGCACAAATTATTGCTATAGAAGTTTCTAGTTTAATAGCTATTGTTCTTCTGCAAGGTTTGAAAAAATCCAGTTAAACAAAACGGGGCGATACATCTCTTTAAAATTGCCGGTGAAAACAAGATGGGGTTCCTTTGTTTCTTGTTTAAAAAGACAATAAACATTCATTGAAAAGTTTAGCAGTTGATGATAACCCAGATATTTCTGATGTTCTTTCAACAAATACAGTAAGACTTCTTCTTCAAAATGAATTTTGGTTACAAATAGAAGCTACTTATGACTTGTTCCAGCCAATCTCTAAGTGGATAACGTTTTTTGAAGCTAACGGACCAACAATCTCAAAAGTGTTTATCTGCTTTTTGAAATAAGATCTATATTACGTGACAAAGTATCAAATTTATCCGTTACTATGTTGGAATCCGAGAAAATATGTTCAATTCTTGAAAAACGAGAAAATAAATGTTCAAAACCCGTTCATCCTGCTGCTTACCTATTAGAACCAAACCAACGTGGCAACAATTTAACTGAAGCTGAAAATTTAGTTGCGACGGAGTTCATCCTATGAAACTGCAAGGCGTCATCCAAAATATTCTTCAGAAGTAGGTCTTATTATGGAAGCACTTGCACAGTACAAAATTAGAGGTGGTAATCTTTTGCTAAGGAATTCGTTATTTCCAGCGAAAAATCTATGTCTGGGTATGTTTGGTGGGCAGGAATTTGCTCCAGTTCTAAAATAAGTAGATTGGCTGTAGACATTTTAAATTTACCATCGTCAACAGCCGCAACCGAAAGAACGTTTAGTACTTATGGATTTATTCATCGGCAAAGAAGAAACAGGCTTACCGTGGAAAGAGCCGGAAAACTAACCTATATTGCCCATAATTATAATTTACTAAACGAAGATCATTCAAGAAGAGAAAAGCTACCAAGGATTCTGAGGAAGAAATTGAAAAAGAAGATCTCGGTTTCGAAATTATAGACTTGACTTAACCAAGGAGAAAGAAGAATCAGATGAAGAGGTTGGGGATGATGAGGATGATTTACCATTATCCACTCTATTACGTAGTTTATTCTGACTCGTTTTTTTTGTGTTTCCTAATGTTTTTACAGTTTTGAATTAAAAAACTAGTATTAGTTAAAAGCTGTTTTTAAATAAATTACCAATATTAATATTACCGTAATATTACGTAATATTACCGGTAATATTACCGATTTTTAAATTACCGGTAATTTTACATCTCTAGGCGCGTTACAGTTTTGCGATATGAGTGGGTGTTCGCCCTATTATCCTGCAACATAAATTTGCATAAATAAAAATAAACTCTGTAAAAATTAAAAATACCATTAAAAAGTAAAAACTTTAAAAATATTAATAAAATACTGTAAAATAAAACAAAAGAGATTCTTAAAATTCTCATCCTGGTACAGTGAAATAATTAATCATTCAATCACTGTAATTAATGACCTGTATACCATAAAGTTGATTCAATGTCATCGCCGGTGTCCAATCTTAATCCAATACTCCTGTTTAAAAAAATTAAATTTGAATCACACGTTGTTACTACGTATGGTTACTACATAGTGATTAAATGAGATACCTACCTGTTTTTACAGCTAATGTTGATGCGAAAACATGAATACGACATATTAAATTAACAAGCAAAAAATAAGAACTTTCACGTAGTAAGGGTTAATACAATCAATTTTAACAAGCAAATACACCATAATATGTCCAATTAATAGCTTTTACTGCAAAATGTTTAAAATTATTTCATTTAACAATTGGCGAAGTTAACGAATTTCTAATGATGCGGCACATTTGATATATTTTTTCTAAAGCCGCCCGACGCCAATGATTTTCCTGTAAATTGAAGAGGGTAGTCGTAACATCCAGAGAGAACTGAAATTCGTACTTTGGTATCGTCGTTAGCGGTAAAATCAGTAAGTTGTTGTTTTGTAACAGTAGAAGCAGGTGCTGTATGTTGTATTGGTGCTTTAGGGATAAAAAGAAGTCGTAATTCTCCGGTTTTATTTTTTTGTTATTTCAATCTAAGTTTAAGATTAAATTTATGATTTCTAAAATGGACGTCATTTTTAGAAATATGGAAATCAATTTTACTCCCTAGGCGCCTTTTTAGGAATCAGAATGTGTTGGAGTGAGGAAGAATCAAGAGAACGAGGAAAAATAATTTTGGAAATGCACGGAGTGGTGCTCACTAGAGATACAATTCAGCAACCAACTGCCCTGATTGGCCAATGGTGCCCAATTAAGAACTACTACGACCGACAGTAGGAGACATGGATTTAGATATGAATGTCGGAATAACGGACGAAAAAGATTCAGTCCATATTATAATACGTTCATGGCACATGTTACAGAGAACAAATCACAAACATGCGAGAAGACATAGTTGTAAGGATTATTTACCATTGGCTCCGGAGAAGTGCCATTAACTGCCTTACTTGAAGATTTAAAAATTTCTCGTGAAACTGCTGTGCTTTTGGTACGGTTTTTGGGCAGAGATGATGCTTGTGCCATTGCGTGGCATAGGAATACCAACCTATCGGGGGACCTCAGGATATTGTGAAAGTGGACGAAACACACCCTTTTAAAAGAAAAATACCAGGTTGGACGATCGTAAACGAATGGCGTCTTTGTCTACAGGTCGTAGGAGGAATCAGCCGCACAACAAAAAAGCGGTTCGCCGTATTGGTGAAAAATAGAGACATAGACACACTTTACAAATGTACTTGGGGAATGTGTGGATCATTCCTCAAGTATATTTGTAACGGACTTTGGAGAGGATACAACGAGTGTCACGGAAGTTTTTAACGGACATGGAAGAGTAAACCACTCGCAAAACTTCTGTAAATCCGCCGAAAGATGAACCTCCACATTGGGCACCACCGACCGATTCATAAAGTGGAATGTTTGGATGGAAACATGGAACGGACCTTCCTCACCAACCTGGTATGCAGCTACAGAGAGCATACTCAAACAATAGAAAGATGTTGGAGAGACTTAAAAGAGCATCTCAAAACTACCAACAACATTGCTACGGCTGACCAATACATCGGATCCTGGGATGTACAGAAAAAATATTTTGGATCCATTGACCGATGGCAAAGCCAAGCTAGCAAGATTCCTCCGGCGACCTAGCAAGAGTACATCCAGGTGTTGGAAAAAAGCCAATGAAGATGAAAAGAAGAAGAAATGGATGAGTGTGACTGCCACGAATGTGTGATTGAATGATTGATTGGCTTTACTGCACCAGAATAGAATTTTAAAATCTTTTTGTTTTTTTTTACAGTATTAATATAAATATTTTCAAGTTTTTACTTTTGTTTTTTATAATTATTTATTGGTTATTTTTAATTTTTACAGAATTTATTTTTTATTTATGGAAATTTATGTTAATTTATGTGGGGATAATAGGGCTTCTGGCGAACACTTCCACTCATAAAAAGTAACGCGCCAAAAGCAGTACCTCAAAGGTTGGTGTGGAAATCTTGCTTACAAAATGTATTCAACATATCATAATTTAAAAATATATTTGCTACTGTAGGCAAGGCACCCGCTTAATTATATTTTAATTGTAAAGCTTTGGCAGTGCTAACGCACATGCCTTTTCCCTTACCACCTCTCCCCCTTCCCCTTTGCTAATAATAACCAATAAATTAATGTAAATAATTTTAA
This sequence comes from Ophraella communa, assembly GCA_035357415.1. NCBI lineage: Eukaryota > Metazoa > Arthropoda > Insecta > Coleoptera > Chrysomelidae > Ophraella > Ophraella communa. The sequence continues at coordinate 1,893,114 of CM068979.1, read as the reverse complement.
ATTAAATACCAAGGGTCCTAAATGTTTAATAATTACTAAAATTTTTTAATTTCCTCTAAATGTTAAATGTCCTTAATTTTCAAATGTTCCCAAATTTTAAATGTCGCAAAGAAAAAATGACCTAATAATGTTAAATGCGAACCTCATGTATCGCTCGGCACGCAGTGGTTTTATATCCTAAATATTGACAGTTGGCATTTGACAGATGCCGGATTGAGTCAATTGACATTTCAGGACAGTTGACATATAACACTTAACAGTTGAAAATTGATATTTGACCGAAAAAAGACATTTATTGGAAATGACATTTTGACAGTTCACATATTTTATAGTAAAAGAGTTGAATAAAACAATTATAACATATATATATTAACCTTTAAAGTCAACTGTAATAAAATTGAACAAGGCATGCAAATAACAATAAAATTTTAAAAATTTAAGAACACACACATTGAATCACTATTATTATATACAGGGTAATTAATTAAAAGTATCCCCAGATCCAGAAGTCCATACTTGAACAAAAATTAAATTTTGAGATAAAATTATGAAAAATTTAGTATTACACACATAAAAAATAAAAAAATATGAGGAAGACGATGGCGTGAATGGATTTTATTTTTTTCTATTTTTCAAGGGGGTCGACCCCCTAATATTGCCCCCTTCAGAATTTTCGTATTTTTAATGTTTTTAAAGAGAGCAGAGTCCAATATATACCAAATCTCAAAAATCAAATTCGTATCTCTTCCCGTTCCCTTTAATGACAGAGTGTCCCACAGATCCAGAATCATCGATGGTGGCGTGAAATTTTTTCAAAGTCCATACTCTTTCGATCAAAAATTAAATTTTTGAGATAAAATTATGAAAATTTAGGTACATACATAAAAAAAATATGAGAAAAACGATGGCGTGAATGGATTTTTATTTTTATTTTTCGGTCAACCCTCTACTAATATTGCTCCCTCTTGCTGGAATTTTCGGATTTTTATTCATTTTTTTTAAAAGAGAGCAGGTCCTAATATATACCAAATCCCAAAATCAAATTTGTATCTCTTCCCGTTCCTTATATATAAAACGGTCCCCAGAACCGGTAAACCCAACCGAAATTTATAAAGAAATGTCAAGTGTCAAGTGAACAAGGCAAAACCAGTCCCACACAGAGAATTCGTAATTACAGACACCTCTCAGAGAAAACCATGGGATATAAGCATATATAGGACAATTCATATAGGTCCTTTTGCTTAACAAGTAACCAAAGGTAAACCTGATATTGCATTACAATAGTGTGTGAATTGACAAAATATGTAGTAATAATACCAGTAAAGGGATAAGGAAAGCTAAAACAGTAGCTAAGGGAATTTTTGATAACTTGTTACGGTTTTTTAAAGTAAAACTCCTAACGAAACACTATTTCCCTCATAGCTGTTGTTTGGGTTTTCTTGATTACCTTCTTCTATTTAGGTGATCATGGCATCCTATCTAAAATATAATATCAATTAGTTGAGTAAGAAACCAATCTCTGATGAATATTACTAATTGCCAGACTCTTATTTTACTAAAAACGATTCTTGGTTATATTTACAGCCTGTCAGTTATAGGGGACAGCTTGTCAATCATTGATTGAAGCTTGGTCAATCATTAATTAAAAGCTTGCCACAGAACAAATGAACTTGACCCTTGACCTAGCCAGAAGGTTCACTTTAACCTCTCTCTCACGGTCAAGATTAAATTAACAATGTGTAGAAATTGACTATAATTAAGTAAATGAAAATATAAGGTGTCTTACCTAGGAGGAACTCACCGGAAATGTCTGTCTGTGAATGTGTCTCAATACTGTCACTTCTGATAACCTGATTAGCTTGACACTAGAAGCATGTGCTTATAGAAATCTCAATTTGAGGATTTGTGCTAAGAGGATTGTGAGAATCCATAATCTATATATTGACCTGTAGTTGGTCTTCTCTTTAAAGGGATCTCAGCTGTGGGGATCTTGCCAATAGTGAATTCTACGAGGCCGAACTATCATCAACAGGTAGGTACTCAAATAAAATCAGCAAACCCAATTTACATAGCGGTTTAGATTGGTAGACATCAGACATGTACTGCACAACAATACATATTTCTATTTTAGGCCTCTAATTTCACCATACTGTACTGTATGCAACCCTTCTCTATCTGTTCCCTGGGTGAACTGAACAGGTGTTTGGGATTTCAAGTGACCTTGTACTTGCCACCCAGTACTCTGGCTAGATATATTCATCGACTAAGTAATACTTACTTACCCTGAAGAGTTTGGTCAACTACCTCTCATAGATATACTACTGCTACCTCTGGAGCTGTGTTCATACTCTGGAGCCTGATTGCTTTGTCCCTGAAAGGCCACAATCTGAAGGTAGAGACCCCATCTATTTATATGAGTTGAGGGTCTCATCGTTACAAATAGACTCTAGATAAACTATTAACATATCTGGATTGAATCACAGCGCTTAGTATGTACATAGTGTTTAGGAACCTTTTTCGTTGTATATATAGATATATAAAAATAGTTTTAGCACTACCTACAATAAAATTAACTTCCAGAATTCGACTTACAATAGCGACCTGTAAACCAAAAGTATATACTCTTGGTTGATAGCTTACCGTAATAAGTACAATTTATAATAGGAGTATGTAATATTATTGACCATATTAAAATTATTTCTTTTTCATAATGATTCGTTGTTTACTAGAAACATTAAAATATTAAGTTGAAGTTGGGCATACACTTGATAGAGTCGTTACTGTCAGAGTGTCAGTACGGATCACCGATCTATATAAATCTTCTGCTTTTCTTTGTTAATGGTATTGTAAATTGCAACTGTTATGTCAATCCAGAATAAACATGCAACCGTAGTTACTAACTAATTCGGTATTTATTTATTTAGATTTTTATTAAATACCACCCATGACTCCCTCCTGATTCTAGAACTTTAGCATAGAGGCATAGCAACATAATCTTCCTTTTCCAAGAAGGGAAAGTTGTTAAAAATCTGTAACAAAAGTGGCGCCCCTGCGTGTCAGGTTGTTGGTTTTGGTGAATTTTACGGGTTTTTTTTTTGGTACTTACAAACTACAATTTACAATTCCAGTTGTTTTTGATTTACCCTTGTTTTTATGCTTTTGGCTGTAGACGGGAATTCCGTTGCATATTTCAATTTTCAGATTTTCACTGTTTTATGTAACAAGACAACTGTTTTGTAGTATACAGGGGATGATTTTACAATTTCTATTTGGATAAATAAAATTAAATTTCAGTTAGGCAAAATATAAATACTCTACCGTTTAATAATAATAATAAATATATGTTTTTATTTTATTATCTTGTGGTTTACTTTATCTCAAACATTTGACGGGAACAAATATTGAATTACTTTGGGGTATTCTTGAGCGGGTTGTCTATAGTGTACAGTTTAATTTATTTTCAGGATATTTATTTTCGGGAGTACTAAGCTTTTTAGAGCAAGTTTTTTTGCCGTGGTGCCTTGTTCTTAGAAGGTATTGCTTTTCCGTTTTTTTCTTTTTTGGAAAGAGGCGTATGGTTTGGACGTTTATTGTCGACGGACTGTTAATCCAGTGTAGGTTAAAGGTACATTTTTCATTGACAATGGAGGTAAATAGGTTATTAGGGGATGAAATTGCTTAATGAGCTGATGGTCAGAAATCTACCAGTTCAACGTAAAGTAGTAGATAATAGGAGCTATATTTTAAAGAGGTGCAAACTTAGGAGTGAACGGGATGGATTACTACCAACATTTGTACGGGAAATTTGCAAATAGATCTCTCAAGAAGAATTACAGATTTGTGCGAGGAAACTTTACGGATTGTAGGTAATGACATAGAGAAATTTGATAGGTCAAATAGGGAGAACGAATATAGACGGATTTTAGGTCCTGTCTTTACCACATTAACTCTGAAGGTTAAAGAGAGATTCCTATTCAAGGGGAGTGATGAAAGAGGAAGTAGAGGGTATTTACTTAGTAAGTGTGTTTGCAGCTCATCGATGATGTTAGTGAACACTGCTTACGATACATACGGATGCTGGGGGAACTCACCAATCCCAGAGAGGGAAGTAAGCTTGCTGCACTGGATGCCAACAATGAGATTGAGGGTCCATCCTAGATGATCAAATCCTTTAATCCCAGAAGTTGGTTATTGAGTCAGATTCAAGGATACTCCGGCCCGTGCGCTGGCGGAAGCCAACCGAAACGTGAAGCAGACACTCTCTTCCCTCTCAACCGTCACCCAAGGTCTTGCAGCGACCACCATACATGAATATCCTGGACTCAACATCTTTATCAAAACGACCTATCGCTTTCTAGCAGCACGTACAGACAAGATGAACCGCGACGTGAATCGGATGGTTAGGTTCCAGCAATCCGACAGCCATAGGAGACAAATAGACACTGATCTAGGGGTTCGAGAAAGGATAGATGAGTATGAACCGTGGCAGGACATCACCAATGGTTGTGAAAGGGTGCCTTCCTCACTTATAAACTCAACATTATATCCCTCCAGTTTGGCGAATCGTCTTCACGATGTGGATTTGTCTACCACTCGGGGGTGAGTTATCACATGGGACTGACAGAAAGAGGGGTCTCTGAGGATGGCAGAACTCAAACCATATACTTCCAAGATGTTTCCCGATGGAAAGTACAATTTGACGGAGAGGCGAGCGGTGTCACCACCTTCTTGGAAAGTGGTAGAAGAGTTGCGATTGTCCCGGAGGTGTCCCGAAGCTGAAAGGTTACTCCAGTCAGCTCCAGCAACTCTTTACAAAGGGACGCGTTGGTGTGGTTCAGGACGCAACATTTTGAGTCATTCAGGATCAGCTTTAGTTAGTCTTTTTAAGAGAGGATTTTCTCCCATACGATCATGAATTGGATCTCTTAGAAAGAAATTAAGAAAGCGTACCTCCAGGAGAGAACGAGAGAAAGTCATTACTTTTCCGTCTCAAACATGGAAAGCCTTTTTCGAAAGTTAGGAGCTAGCATGCCATCGGAGGAAACTAGGGTTAGAATCTACTCGACGTAATTCTACTACCGTAGCATCCAAGCACAACTATCTTTGCATCGTATTACGACTATGGCCGAGTTAGTGAAGTTAAGCCGGAGCTGTCGAAGAAACTGCCTTTCGGACTGGAGAGGCTTTTGTCCTCCACTCAGTGTGAATCGACTGTCACGACTGTTGGAACCGGAACTGGCGTATCGAAAACCTACAAGTATACCGTCTTCCACTCAGAACCGGGTTTCATCTATTGCGACATCTGTAAGTAATCCCATTATTAGTACTCCGAGCCTGGAACTCATAACTTCCACTCCCAGTCCCTTCAACGTCTCCTACTATTTGCTCTTTTACAATTGCATAAAGAAGCAGGGACATAGATTTAAAAATTGTGCTGAACCAAAACGTGGCACCTTCTGTTATAAGTGTGGTAGAGATAACGTACTCTGTCACCAGTGCCCCAATTGTTCGTCAAAAAACGCGAAGAGAAGTCAGCAATAGGGACATGCGCAGACTTCTCCAGCTGGAAGAAATGGCCAATGACGATCGGACTAAGTTCGTGATCGACTTCTGTTCTTCTCGCATGCAAAAAGACGACACCAGACCATATTTGAAAGTTATAATTTATGGCAAAACGTTTGCATGCTTTGTTAGATTCTCGGGATGTTCCAGAAAACTGTTTTTAGGTCGGTTAGGTTGGCAAGTGTTACCAAAATATTTGTCAAATAAATAAAATGGAAAATTCAAGTTCGTGTACTACTTATAGCTGATGGAAGCTCATGTGAGGTCATAGGGACCTTGACTATTCCTATAAGCCTCCGTGATCGCACAAAAAATCTTTGGAAATCTTGGTGGTTCCAACCCCTACCCCCGTTTCCTTATCTAAGGGAGTAGATTTTTGGAAAAAAATGGCAATCATTCCTGATTTATATTCGGGGGAATGTGGGTATTTCTAGGTCAGATCCCGGGAAATTTCTTTCCCGAAATATGCAGCCTCGATACAGGATGTCGTTTAACACCATCTTTCGTTGGATCAAAAAAGGAAGTTCTTAATAAGTTAGTGGAGTCTAGCTTTTCAGAAAATGGGTAGTAGATTAGGGTGTACAAACCCGGGTTGAACATGTTATTCGGAAATCGAACTCCTCCAATTAAACAGAGACACTACCTCTCTCTCTCCAATTGTTCAAAAAACAGGTCAATGAGGAATTGGATAAGATGCTAGCAGACGGAATCATTTCGAGCCCTCGGATTCTGGTTGGGCCTCTCCTATTGTTTTGGTTCGTAAGCCTCGATGGAACCTATAGGTTTTGCGTCAACTATAAACGTCTGAATGCGTGTTAGTCTGCCGGATGCTTACCTTTAATCCCTTTTGTTAGTTCGACGCTGGACAAATTGCGAAGATGCCAGATACTTGACCACCTTATAGATATTCAATCGGCATATTGGCAAATACCGATGGCCAAGGAATCTCGACCTCTCACGGCTTTTGTCGATTCCTACACGGGGTTTATACCAATTTACGCGCATGCCCTTTTGGTTTGCATGGGGCCCCTGCTACATGGGCAGAGATTTCTAGATGGGAGTAGTGGGAGTAGACTTTGGAACAATATGTTTTTTGTCTACCTCGATGATATTGCTCATCTGTACCCCTACCTTCGACTTGCACGCATGGAGGTCTTGACTCTAAAATATTGGATCGGATAATAGAGGCTGGAGTTGGCAACCTTGAAGCGTTGGACCAAAATGCCATTTCTGCAAGGCCGAACCTCAAATACTTAGGTATGTAATCGAATTCCTGCATGGCCTGTTAGCTGACCCTCCAAGGTGGAGAGAGCTATTGGGTCAACATGTACCGGTCCCAAGGAATACCTGGAGAGGTTCGACGGTTGGTAGGGGCTAGCGTCGTGGTACAGAAGGTTTAGGTGCCCAATTTTTTCAACTCTTACCGCTCCGTTGACATCATTACTTCGGAAAAAACGCATGCTCGCTTTTGTTTGGGACGAGACATGTCAAGAGGCATTCGAGAAAATTAAAAGTCATCTTATATCCGCCCTGATTCTCTCTTTGTCCAGGATTTCAGTCGTCCTTTTGTGGGTACAAACAGATGCGTCAGATTATGGTCTGGGCGCGCTGTACTTTCCCAAGAGTTAGAGGATGCATGCGAAAGAGTTATTTGCATACCTTTAGTCGATCGTTGACGAAGGCGGAGAGCGCAAATACACCACCACCGAGAAGGAGTGTTTGGCCGTGATCTTTGCTATTGAGAAACTTTGCGGACCGTATTTGGAAGGTTCCAAATTTACTGTCGTAACGGACCAACTACAGCTTAAAGTGGCTGTTCAATATATCTGACTCCGGTCGGTCGTATCGCCAGATGGAATGCTGCACGACTGCTGCCAACAATATCAATTTGATATTGTGTGTACACAGGAAAGAGCCGAGACCATACTGTACCTGATACTTTCATCTCGGGCGGTTCCTGCTGTCGACACTCTAGATGGAAGAGTAACGGTTGCTTTGACAACGGATAAATGGTACCAACGAATGCGTGAATCTGTAGAACAAACGGTACCCGCACAATATCCGTTATGGAGAATGGATAATGGTCGACTATACAAGAGAGCGAATATTCGATACCCCACCCTCGAGTCTGGTTAATTCCGATGGTTGGTTGGAGGTGGTGGCTAAAAAGAAAATCGAGAGGAAATTATTAAATCGAATCACGATCCTCCGACCTGTGGTCATTTAGGGCTATTTAAAACCTTCAACAGGATTTCTGCTAATTATTACTGGCCAAAGATGAAAGTTCGATATAGCTAAATATATCAACCGTTGCCACTCTTGTTTACAGAACAAGTCCGACGCAAAGAAACCGGCTGGTCAGTTAGCTAAGTAAAACTCCGTCTGTGTCTGCTCCATTCCAACTTTTAAGTGTTGACATCGTAGGTCCACTGCCGAAAAGTAGTTCAGGACATTGTTTCATTCTTTCAGTCTTAGACTGTTTCAGTAAGTTTTGTCTCTTTTTCCCTCTTCGTACGATGACAGCACCCTCTTTGATTAAGGTCTTAGAGAACTCAGGTCCTTCCTGCTGTTCGGTGCTCCCAATTGTTTGATTACCGATAATGGGACGCAATTTAAAAGTGCACAATTCGTAAAGTTAGTCAAAGAGTACCAAATTAAACATTGCTTCACCAAGTTAATTACCACCCCCAGGCCAATCCTGTTGAACGCACTCATCGAGTCATCAAGGATATGTTAAGGAGTTATGTAGGCGATAATCAGCGCCAATGGGATGTGGTCTTACCGAAAATTTCTGTGGGCGATCCGCTCCGCAAGACACGAAGCAACTTCATACTGACTCCCAACTTTGTCATGTTTGGACGAGAACTTCAGATACATAGGAATAATGGTCAACCAAAAGGGAAGGGGATGGAATTAGATAACCCAGAGCGAAGTCAAGAACTAGAACGGGTGTATAAGGATGTCACCAAGAGATTGCTCAAGGCACATGAAAAGAAGTACGAAGACGTATAATCTTCGTCACCGAAAAGAATGTTTTTTTCTTTGCCGGGCAAAGGGTTTGGAAACGAAATTTTGTCATATCAGATGCTTCAAAAACATTTTACATCAAAACTAGCTCATAAGTACACGGGACCATATAGAATCCACCAGATTCTGTCACCATGGACTTACAGAACTTCAAGACGACTTAGGGAAAATCTCATTGGGGATCTGGCATGCCAAGGATTCTAAAATCACATCCTCCAGATGAGCATGACGAGTAGGTTAGTTATAGGGTTCTGTTAGTTAGTTTAAGACGGTCTTTTTTTTCTAGGAATAGGTTGTTTATGTGGTAGGTGAGGTAGTTAATATTTTTTTTTGAAACCAGATGTAATTGTTACCATTATTTAGTAATTACAATAAGCCGGTAGTATTGGGTTCCTGTTTTTTTTTTGCTTGAGTAGAAGTTGTGTTTTCGGATGAGAGCAAAAACACTTCTCCCTGGAAAAGGGGGGTGTGTTCACGGTTTTTTAAAGTAAAACTCCCTAACAAACACTATTTCCCTCATAGCTGTTGTTTAGGTTTTCTTGATTACAACTTCTTCTATTTAGGTATCATGGCATCCTATCTTTAAAATATAATATCCAATTAGTTGAGTAAGAAACCAATCTCTGATGAATATTACTAATTGCCAGACTCTTATTTTACTAAAAACGATTGCTTGGTTATATTTGGCCTGTCAGTTATAGGGGACAGCTTGTCAATCATTGATTGAAGCTTGTCAATCATTATATTAAAGCTTGCCACAGAACAATGCAGACTTGACCCTTGACCTAGCCGGTTCACTAACCTCTCTCTCAAGGTCAAGATTAAATTAACAATGTGGCCAGAAATTGACTATAATTAAGTAAATGAAAATATAAGGTGTCTTACCTGAGAACTACCGGAAATGCCTGTCTGTGAATGTGTCTCAATACTGTCACTTCTGGATAACCTGATTAGCTTGACACTTCAGAAGCATGTGCTTATAGAAATCTCAATTTGAGGATTTGTGCTAAGAGGATTGTGGGGATCCATAATCTATATATTGACCTGTAGTTGGTCTTCTCTTTAAGAGGATTCAGCTATGGATCTTGCCAATAGTGAATTCTACGAGGCCGAACTATCATCATGAGTCAGGTACTCAAAATAAAATCACAACCCAATTTACATAGTGGTTTAGATTAGTAGACATCAGACATACTGCAACAATACATATTTCTATTTTAGGCCTCTAATTTTCGCCACCCATACTGTACTGTACGGCCTTCTCTATCTGTTCCCTGGAGTGAACTGAACAGGTGTTTTGGGATTTCAAGTGACCTGTACTTTTTGCCACCCAGTGCTCTGGCTAGATATATTCATCAGCTAAGTAATACTTACTTACCCTGAAGGTTTGGTCAGCTACCTATCATAGATATACTACTACCTCTGAGCTGTGTTTCATGCTCTAGAGCCTGATTGCTTTGTCCCTGAAAGGCCACAGCCAGGTAGGACCCATCTATTTGTAAGCAGGTTGAGGGAATCATCGTTACTGCATTGAACTCTAGATAAACTATTAACATATCTGGATTGGATGTAACAGCGCGTATGTACATAGTGTTTAGGAACCTTTTTCGTTTTATGTATATAGATATGTAAAAATAGTTTTAGCATACCTGTCAAATTAACTTCAGAATTCGACTTACAATAGCGACCTGTAAACCAAAAGTATATACTCTTGGGTTGATAGCTTACCGTAATAAGTACAATTTATAATAGGAGTATGTAATATTATTGACCATATTAAATTGTTCTTTTCATAGCAGTTTCTGAATTCGTTGTTTACTAGGAAACATTAAATATTAAGTTGAAGTTGGGCACACTTGATGAAGTCGCTGTCAGAGTGTCAGTACGGATCACCGATCTATATAAATCTTCTTTTCTTTGTTAATGACATTGTACCAACCGTTTGTCAACCAGAATAAACGTAACCGTAGTTGCTAATTCGAGGGTATTTATTTATTTAGATTTTATTAAATACCGCCCATGGCCCTCCCGACTGAACTTTAGCATAAGAGTATACATAACTTCCTTTCCCAAGAAGGGGGGGGAAAGTTGTTGAAATCGTAACAAACTTCATACCGACCTGCAGGTTATTGAAACAAATCAGAACAGATCTGGAGCACAGAATATAAAAATGAAATATTTAGCAACTTAACAAAACTTTTAAATATCAAACATATAACTTTTCAGCCTTACATATCATCACGGATCCATAAGGAGTTGTAGAAAAAGAAAACTACATAAAGATCCGTTAAATGAGTATGTGAAAAATTTTATCAGTGAATGTAAGAGTGATTAGGATGAATGGTGTAAGATGTTTGCTTACTGTTATAATACTACACTTAAACACTTATCATGGATACACTCCTTTTGAATTAATTTACGCTAGAAGTCCTAATTTTGAGATAACCTAGCAACTGAAATTCCAGGCTAATTTACTTTTTGAGAGTTACAAATTTTTTACAGACACCCAACATGCGTATTTGGAAAGGTAGGTCGACTCAAACCGCCATTTTTCAGTTCACCAAAAGTATTTTTGGTTTAATAGAAAATAACAACCTAGCACTAGCCATTTTCCTAGACATCAAAGGCATGAACAAACAGAATAAAGAGTATCATTGGAAAAACTTGAAACCTATGGAATTCGAGAAAAAGCTCACAACTGGTTTCAAGTCGTGCCTATCTTCAAGAGCCCAAAGAGGGTAACAATCACAAAAAGATGGGGTTTCAGAAATTTCAGATTTAGTGATAAACACAACAGGAATAGCACAGGGTAGTGTTATTGGGCCGATTTTATTCATAATTTGCTTGAATGATTTATGCACCATAGCCAAGAACGTTAAGGAAACAGTATTAAGTGCACACAGATGACACAAACTTAATAATTGGTGCAGAAGATGGCGAGGAACTCGCCGTCAGGGAAATGTTTTTTTCTCAAGAGCGCAGGTGGTTCGATAAAAATAAATTACTTTTGAATGAAATAAAAACAAATTTGGTGTTATTTAATTGCTGACAGATTGTAGAAAAGAGAAACCATTGAGTATAAGTTGGCAGGGTGATGAAACAAAAATCACAGAATATACAAAATTTTTAGGAGTGTATATTGATAGTTTCCTGAAATGGAATAGGCAGACTGATTACGTTTATCAAAAATTGAACAAGGTCAATATACAATCAGAACAACATCGGAAATACATGAATGAATGACTATAAAGATTATGTACCATGCAAATTTTGAGTCAGTTTTCGAGATATAAAATTATGTTTTGAAGAACAGAGCAGAATCTGAAAAGAATTTTCATTATACAAAAGAGAGTTTTGAGAACTATTTTTCAAATGTACTTCAGACAATCCTGCAGAGGTTTATTTAAAAGAAAAAAAAAATTTTAACTTATTAACTGCACTATATGTATTAAGATGTTTCAGCATTCTTACATAAGCGCTGAAGATTTCTGGGGCATAACATGAATCCCAATTATAATACACGAACACTTAACATTAACTTCCCTATACACAGACTAACTCTCACAGAAAAAAATCCTTCGTATATGTGCATCAGAATATTTAATAAATTACCAAATAGTCTCAAGGCTATCACAACGCATAGGATCTTCAAAAAGAAAGTGAAACAATTACTGTTAAATCTGGAACCATATGATTTGAATGAGTATTTTGAAGTGAATCAGTAAAAGTATTGTTTTTTTTTGGTTTGACGTCTTTTCTTTCAATGTTTGTATGTACCATATATATGTTGTATGTATAAATGTTTATATGAAATAAAGAATATTATTATTATTATCATAATGTTGATGATTATATGGCCCTAGTTAAGAAAAAATATATATATTAATAAAGGAAAATACCAAAATCAGTGTCACAGGTTTTATTACATAAAGTAACGTTTACAGGAACAGCGACTAGTTTCGGCCTACAAGCAGGCCATCATCAGGCTATAAAAAACAAATGTGAGAGGTAAAATTATGCAAAATTACAAGTTTCAACAGCAGACCTACCTTAAATTAGTTATATAAAATGTTCAACAGATCATATGTTCGATCGGACCAACAAAATTATATATTAAATATTAATTAATGAATGGGGTAAGTTAAACCAGTGACAAAGAGAAAAAATATATGTGACATAAAGATATATATATTAGCTCAGT